>JAVHLU010001588.1:0-28092 GCA_036785755.1 Colletotrichum ledebouriae
CTAGGGCTAATTATATTAGAGCTAAACGGGCTACTAAGGCTCTTATAGCCTAGAAACGCCCTCGCTAAACCTTCTAGTAAGGTGCTATAAAAGCTACTATATAAGATAACTTCTTAACCTAAAAGGTTAACCTTCTAATAAGGTGCTAAAAGTCCTATAAATGCTACTATATAAGAGGTAACTCCTTAACTAAAGAGGTCTTTCCTAAGAGGTTCTTATAGCTAGAAGTATAAGAAGCTCTACTGCTATGAGCAGGGCCTTATGCCTCTCCCTCTTCCTTATCTAACCTATAATAAATCCTTAACTATATTAGTACTAGACCTTATATATAAAAACGCTAAGCCTGCGCGAGGTATGCCCTTTAATACTAATAATACGCAAGAGCTTACTAGAGAGTTTAGTATTAATATAATTAATAAAACCCGCTCCTTCTTTAACTACTCTATTATATATAAAGAGTATATTATTAGTATAGCCCTTAAGAGGGCTTTTATTAATACCCCTAGAGGGGATACTCGCTATTATATTATAGCTAAGTAAGTAGACTTAGTAGTAGAAGCTAGGCGGGTTGTTATATATCCTATAGAGTAGCCCTTCTTTAAGCAGGTCCTCCGTATTATTAAGGTAGAGGTAGCCTAGGCCCCTTAGGGGTTAGTAAGTATAGCTTACGCTAAATACAGAGAGCGTTACTAATAACGGCATAGCTATAAAGATAGTAATAACTTCTAGCGGACGAAGCGGTAATAGAGGCGGTATTTAATAGTAGCGCGGGTAGTGCGCGAGAGGAAAAGTTAATAGTTTCGTAGTCTATTAAATAATTAAAAACCACGTTATTATTAATATAAAGTTAAAGATCGTGAGGCTATAGGTATATATAAGTGCGGCTATACTTAGGAGAGGATCACGTGACTAAAAGCTATGTATTATTAGGAGGCGCGGAGTTAGAAGGTCTATTGCACTTAAGCAGGTAAAATCACTACGCAGTAGCCAGAGGCCATAAATATTTTATAGTAGTAATTATAGGTCTTACGTCCTTACTAGCCTTCCTTTAGTACTATATAGAGTACCTATTTAGCCCCTACTTTTAGTAATTTATACTTATATATATAAATAATATTATTATCTATTTATAAACTAAGGAAGATTACCTAGACTACTTATACCTCTCTCTTAACCTCTTATAGAAATCTAGATACTACTTATCCCTATTAAAATATTACTTCGCTTAGCCTAGGCTTAAAGTACTTAGATATTAGGTATTATAATTAGATCTTAGTATTATATAATAGAAGATAGAGGCTATTATAGCACTACTAATACTAATTAACCTTTAGGAGCTCGAAAGTAGGTTAGATCTTATAAGCTATCATTATAGGTTTATCTTAAAATATATATAGATTATTAACCTCCTAGTTAAGATTAAGACGATAGGCTTTTATAACTCGCTACTTAAAAATCCCTAATATAACGCCTTTACTATATAATATTAGCTACCCCCCTTACTTTAAGTAATAGATAATACACTAGAAGTAAAAAAGGTATAGCAATATAAGGAGAATAAATAATAATAATAAGTATAGACCGATGCTATAAAGGTATAGGACTATATTAAATATAAACTCGCCTAAGCTATAGATCGCGCCTTTCTAGATTATTCTAAGCCTTTTATCCTCTATATTAATAGTAGTTAAAAGGGCCTCGGAGTAGTATTATAATAGGAATAGCCTAATAATAAGATATCACCTATTCTCTTCTTATTATAAACGTTATCTCTAGCTAAAGCAAACTATACTATTATAGAGATTAAGATATTAGCTCTAGTCTAGTCGCTATATAAGTTAGAATACTACCTTAATAATAATAAAATCTATATACTCTTAGATTATATAGTACTTTATAATACTTTCTAGACTATTAGCTCTAATAAACCTAAGAGTTACTACTAACTAGTAAACTAGAAGCTTATACTCGCTAAATAGATAGATCGCGTTACTATTTAATATTAACTAGGCTATAAGTATATTAATACCGGCGCCTTATTAAGACTACTAATCTCGAAGCTATTACCCTATATATCCCTTACTAATAATAATAAGGATAAAGCTAATAATTCTATAGAGCCTCTAGATAATAATAATAATACTTATAACCCTGCTATAGATAATAACGTGATATAACTAGATAAGGTATACCTATCCTATAAGATCTAGATTACGACGCGTCGCAGCGCTAAATAATAAGCTAGTTAGGTAGAACCTCTACCTAATATAACGCTATAACTAGAATAAGTAGAATTAATAATAGGTATAATTATAGCTAATTTAGTAATATCTAACGAGCTTCGTAATAAGATCCTAGAAGTATTACTAATAGACCTAGCCTTCTATTATATCTATAATATAATAATTTCAACTAGTTAATAGAGCTTATATAGCTTCCTTTTAGATTAGTTAAAACTACTCTACCTTAGAGACAATGATAACCTATAATTTTATATCCTATAGATAGCTATACTTAATATCCATAAAGCTACCTATAACAATAGAGCGTATATTAGTATAAGAAGAATATATAACTTCTTATAGAAGAGCTACTTCTTCTAGGGTATATATTATAAACTATAATTATATATTTTATACTACCCGGAGTATTATAAAGCAAAGTTAGATTAAAACGCTTCTTATAATAACCTAACTCTAATTAAGATACCTTATATTCTATTATTAATAATCTATCTATACTTTATTAATACCTTACCTATATCTAGGTATAGATATAATACTATTCTCTTCTTTATTAATAAGACTTCTAAGTTTATAAGAGGTCTTATTAGTTATATAAACTAGATAGTAAAGTAATAAGCTATATTATATGTTTATAATATATACCCTAATTAGAGCTTATTAGACGTTTTTATCTCTAACATTAACCCTAAATGAGTTTTAGCCTTATGGATATTATTATATACTACTATAAATATCTAACTTAAAGTTTTAGTAGTATATTATTATTAAGCTAATAGATAAGTTAAGCGAACTATATAAATAATTATGTATATGTTTTAGATACTAATTAGTTCCTAACTTAACTACTCTAACTAGGAGGATATCCTACCTTATATCCTAGCCTATTTTAATATATCTATTCTAATAACTATAAGGTATATCCCCTATAAAGTCCTCTTTAGTAGAGTTATAAAGTCCTTTCTCTCCCCTATATACTAGATAATAACTAACTCTAGTTCTTAGTAACGCGAAATTCGTTAGGAAGTATAGGAGGTATACTAAATCTCCCTTATAAAGATAAAAACCTATTATAATAATAACTACTATTAACCCCTATAGTTGGCTACTAGTAATATAGTTTATATTAAGCTATTAAAAAAGGGTCTCCTAGCTTATTATCTTAATAGCTAGACTAAGTTCTTATATACTTAAGAAGGTTTATTTAAAATCGAGAAAGTTATTAACTTATTAAGGTATTATATATACCTACTACCTTAGCTTAAATAGCACCCTGAGACATCTATTAAATATCTTAACCTAGTCTAAAGGGACCTATATAAATAACTAAGTTAGCTACTAGGTCTATTAAAATAAGGCAATAAAGAGAAATTTATTATTAAGCAGATCCTTACCTATAATACCCGCAATAGTAAGCTTTACTACTATATTAAATAGCTAGGCTACTCTAAACTAACCTAGTAAGCTGCTAATATTATTAAATAACATATACCTAAGCTAGTATATAACTATTATAAATCATAACGCGTAGAAAAAAGGCGCTATTTATATAAGATATAGATATAATAGGATAAAGTACCTTCATATTAGGAGTTTTTATCTATATAAGTATTATTTTTCTCTTATATTCTATATAATATATACTCTCCGCTCTAACGTATTAGCTATAGATAAGTAGGTTTAGATCTTCTCCTTATTGATCTTAAATAAATTCTTACCTCCTTTTAAAAATATTAATAACCTCCTTCCTCTGCTATATTAACTATTATAGACCTACTTTTATTAACCTCCTTCCTACTTACCTACCTTTCTACTATTATTTATTTACCTTTTTTCTATATATATATAACGTTTATTTTTTTATTATTTATAAAAACACCTTTTAATAGATAACTCGTTATATAAGTTACCCCTTTTATACTTATATTATTATTACTTCGCGTTATTAATATTAATACTTATTATTACTACCTTATAATACTATAATAGATACTACTAAATAGTCTATAACTACTTCTAATAGTAAATCCCCCTATAATAATACTAATAACCCCTCTTTCTCTTCCCCCTAAAACTCCTTTAACCGCTTTATTACTAATAACCTAATTATTACTAATCCCCTCTAGTATATATTAGATAAATAGCTCCAGTAGCAATCTATAAATTATACTTACTAGCTATTACTAGATAGATATATACTAATAACTAAGTATTAGTAATCTTAGTTAACTATCTCTAGAGACCTACCTAACCTAGATAAGACTAACGAGTAATAGTTAGTTACTAAATAAGCTAAGTCTAATAACTAACTCCTAGTTAATAATAACATAGTTACTATTAATAATTAGACCTCGTAATAAGTTAATAATAGCTAGGGAGGTATAACCTGGCAACTTAATAATAGCTAGGGAGATATAATATAATATAATAATAGCTAGGAAAGTATAACCTAGTAAGTTAATAATAGTTAGGGAATTACTACCTAATAGGTTATTAATAGATAGGGAAATATAACTACTAACTAGTAGTCTAATAATAAGGATAAAGGTAAGGATAAAGTTACTAACTATACTTTTATTAAACCTATTAACCCTTAGGAAGATAAACTAGATCGTAATAAAGACTTACCTCCTTATATCTATATTCATATAACTTATTATAAAGGTAAAACTCTAAGGTTCACTATACTACTAGAAGCCCTAAATATTACTAATATTATTAATAACCTCCTAACTAATATTTTATATAAGAGATAGCATAAGTATATTATAGCTAATATTTCTAAAATTAGAATACTATCTCTAGATACCTAATACGTTATCGCGAAAGCTAAAGATATATCTTTAGAGTCTCTTAAGTGTATATACCTACTTAGAATAGATAAACTTATTATAGGATACGCTTTATTAATACTTACTAAAGCAGGATTAGACCTACGTAGTACTTATACTCTCCTCACTCTTATTAAGTCTATAACTCTTCCTAATAAACTAAGAATCTTATTATAAGATAAAAGGTAAATATTACTACTTTATTAGAATAAAGATTCTAATCTATACTCTTACTTCTACCCCTATTATTAGAGGTACTAATTAAAAGAATTCCGCTTCCTTATTACTAATACTAGATACTTGGAAGCTTTATAATTAAGTTATTATTACTATTAAAGCAGACTATAGATAAACTTAGTTAGCCCTTATCTAGCTAACTACTAATAATATAGTAGTATAAGCATATCTTAATAAATAGTAGTAGAATATATAATAGAAAACTCTAACTTAAATCTAATAGTAATCCTTCCCCCTAACTAAGTAAGTATTTCCTAATTCCTTTTTATAATTATAGACGATATTTATAACCTTATTGAGTTCGGAATTACGCCGCAGCCCCTTCGCAAAAAGACTATAATAAATTCACCTAGTTTATAAGCATAATTTAAGAAATACTATATAAGTATTTTAACCTATACCCTCTACTAGTTAAGGAAAATAATATAAGAACCCTATATATTCCTACTACTTATAAGCAAACCCTCATATAAAGTCGGACGCGCGCCGCACCGGGGCTGATTATATCGGAGCCGAACGGGCCACTGAGGCTCTCGTGGCTAACAACGCCCTCGCTGAACCTTCTAGCAAGGTGAAAGCCACTATACGAGATAACTACTCAACCCTTTATAACCTTATAAACGACCTATCTTAAGTCTAAATACCCGTATCCTATTACTTAAAGAACCTTAAAAATATATATTAGCTTAATTAGAAGACGATCTAACCTAGTACTAAGAAACCTCTACTATGAGTACTAGCTTAACCTATTTTCCTTATAAATACCTCTTATCTAGTCGCTATATAAATATCTAGCTATAAGGAGTTCAAAGTAGATAATAGCAATATAACTAAATTAGAAACTTATATTTTTAATTAGGTAATTCTCTTACCTAACTTATAATTAACCTAGTTATTATATAGATTTAAATATAGTATAGAACTAGATACTACTATTTAATACTACCTTAGCGTTATTAAGCTAGACTCTTTATCTATTAACCTACTTATCCTAGATATTACCACGACATTTTCTATTATCTTCCCTAGTAAATCCCCTCTTAAACCCCGAAATCTTCCCCTAGATAAGTCTAATAATAATACCCCTATATAGCGCGCGCTTAACTACCTCGTTACTAGAGTACTAGAACTATTATCTAAATATAACGCTATTTTATATAATATACCTAATAATATCTATAAAGATACTAAAAATAACTAAAATACTAGTATAATTACTAATATTATTGCTACCCTTTTAAACTAATTACCTATCTAACTAATAGAAATTCTCCCTAGCGATATAAGTTTAGAAGATACTTATATACTTATAGCTACTAGCTTATTACCCTAATTCTTCCCTATCTATATAAATAAGAATAAATAGCTTAATATACTACTTTAAACCTTTATTAAAACTAGCCTTATTATACTAGCTTATAAGAACCTACCCTCTAGCCTTATAACTTAGATTCCTCCTCCTTTAGAAAGCCCTATAGAAGCTATCTACTTATCTATCTAAGTACTATACGAGTAAGGATAGCTATTAGGATTTAAAATACTACTAGCTATCTTTCCTTCTTAATAAGATATTATTAATTGCTTATATAATAATACTAGCCTTAAATAAATAATTAGTATTACTTTGAGTAATAGGTTGTCATATTAGTTAATATCTATAACGCTCTATATTAAGATCCCTTAAGATATTATTAAAGCTAAGATAGTAGTAATCTCTAGGATATTTATAATACCAAAGGGTTTATATTAGAATATAATCTAGTAGTTTATATTAAAGCTTTCTACTACTTAATACTGTAATATCTATTAAGACCTACTAGAGCTTTATTACTTAGATTTCTAATTACTATATAATATACTAACTAAAACCTTATAATACTACCTAGCTTAACTACTTACCTTTAGTAGTAGTCTAGGCTCTAGGAAGACCTTGGCTAGACTTAAAATTACCTTAGCACTAAGTAATAATAACTCTATTAAAGTAATCTAGTTACTATACTCTAATAAGCTCTATAATAACGCTATTACTAAGTTAAAACTTATACTTAACAATCCTAAGGGTATCTGCTATTTTTATACTTATTAAGCTACTTTAGTAGCTATTAGAAGCTATAGTTAATATAATAATATAGATAAAATTTGAGTTAACATTAATAATACTATCCCTATATTTACTAGCTCGATAGCTATAGCTAATAACTAGAAGGACTATAAGTACCCTTTAGTAAACCTAGATTCCTTAGCTATATAGTATTTAGTTATAATAGAAAACGCAAAGGATAATAGAGATATTATATTTAAAACCCTAATAGAACTATAAGATAAACCTAGATAGACCTTAGATAAATAGACCTATATAATTACTAAAGTAAATATACTAATTATAATAGTACTACCCTAAGTCTGATTTATTATTATAATACTATATACTATTACTAATTATATAGCTATCTATAGAAAAGGTAAAAATAGGTAGTTACTATCTACTATCTTTATTAACGAGGTCAGATATATACTAGAAGTATAATAGTAGATAGTACTATTATATTATAATCTAAAGCTTATTATTATAGTAGGAGATATAGTCTAGTTTAATCTAATATCTCAAGTATATAATACCTAGGATTATAATCCTTCCTTGGCCTCTAGCTACTGCATAGTGATTTTACCTGCTTAAGTGCAACAGACCTTCTAACTCCGCGCCTCCTAATAATATATAGCCTTCGGTCACGTGATTATAACTCTTCTAACCACAGCTATACTTATACGTGCCTATAGCCTTATAATCTTTAACTTTATATTAATAATAACGTAGTTTTTAATTATTTAATAGACTATAAAACTATTAACTTTTCCTCTCGCGTACTACCCGCGCTGCTATCAAATACCGCCTCTATTACTACTTTATCCGCTAGTCCTCTTATTTAATTAGGTTAGCTAACGCTTTCGCTATGCCGTCGTTAGTAACGCTCTCTCTATATTAAAGCAGTTAGCACAAGCCGTACTTACTAATATTTACCTAGGCTACCTAGGCTACCTCTACCTTAGTAATATAGAGGACCTGCTTAAAGAAAGGCTACTCTATAAGGTATATAACGACCTACTAAACTTCTACTACTAAGTTTACTTACTTAGCTCTAATACTATTACGCCTTATAGAGTCCCCTATAGGGGTATTAAGGTAAGCCCTCTTAAGGGCTATATTAATAATACGCTCTCTATATATAGCGGAGTAGTTAATAAAGGAGCGGGTTTTATTAATTATATCGAGGCTAAACTCTCTAGTAATCCCCTCTATATTATTTATACTAAAAGGTATATCTCGCTTAAGCTTAGCGTATTTATATATAGGGTTTAGTACTAATATAATTAAGGGATAAGAATAAGGAAGAGGGAGAGGTATAAAGCCCTGCTTATAGTAGTAGAGCTTCTTATACTTCTAGTTATAAGAACCTCTTAGGAAAGACCTCTTTAGTTAAGGAGTTACTTCTTATATAGTAGTATTTACCTTACTAGAAGGTCGACCTTTTAAGTTAAGGAGTTATCTTATATATTAGCTTTTACCTTACTAGAAGGTTTAGCAAGGGCATTACTACGAGAGCCTTAGTAGCCTATTTAGCTCTAATATAATTAGCCCTAGTATAGCGCGCATCCGACTTTATATAGTAATATTTAGAGGGTTTACTTGCAAGTAGTAGGAATATATAGGGTTCTTATATTATTTTCCTTAACTAGTAGAGGGTATAGGTTAAAATACCTATATAGTATTTCCCAAATTATACCTACGAACTAGGTGAATTTGTTATAGTCTTTTTGCGAAGGGGCTGCGGCGTAATTCCGAGCTTAATAATCCTTCCTTCTTTCCTTGATACCTTATATCTTTTCTCTTATATATATAAGTAGCTAGAGCCCTAGCTACTACCTTTCTTATTAACTATTAAAACTATAATAGGATTGCTAAATAAGCTATAGAAAACCTATATAATAGAAGGATAAATATTATCTATAATGAGAATAATATAATAAACTTCTTTAGAGACCTAGGTAAGAAACTATTTTAACTTAATAAACCTATTATAAATAGTTTTATTATTAATATTACTAAAGGTAATAAATAGAAGATTAGTATATCTAAGACTAATATTACTAATTAAAACTATACCTTCTAACAAATCTTTACCCTATTTACTAAAGGCTTCCTATTTATATTATATAATAGTAAGTAGGGTAATATAATAGTAATTATAAGTTACTCTAGCTAACTACTAGCTTATAAATTTAAATAAGGAAAGATTATAGCTATTTACTTTATTAAGGATAATATCTAATTTAGGATAGTTAATAACTTAATATTAGTAGAAGCTAATATTATTATTTTTAATATAGTCTACTTAGAATCGCTAGGATTCATTAATAACGCTCTATATATAGTAGTTGCTATAACCTATATAAGAGGTATAATAATTATAATCCTTAATATATATAACTAGGTCAGGAAAGTTAATAATATAGCCCTATAAGCTAGCTTTATAATATCTAACCTCGTTATTAATTACTAGAACTAGTACTTTAACTATTAATACATTAATATTACTTAACCTTTTAAAGAACTAGGCTATATGCTCTTCTATAGATATTACTTCTATAATAGCTATATATAAACTAACTATAAATAGGAAACTAAGAAATAAGTGGAAAAGTAAGTAGAGAGCTAACTATAGAACTAGTCTAGAAAGGCTTCTATATGCTTAAAGTTCTATAAGCTATATTAGGGTCCTTATTATAAGTTCTTCTATTATATACCTCTCCTAGTTATAATAATATTTAATATATACTAGTAGGACTCTGACTTAATAACTAAGCTAACTACTACTTAGTAATAGGGAGAAGAGACTAATAATAAATAGCTTTTTTATATCGCTACTAATACCTATTATACTTATAAATAGATTAAAGATAATATTTAGCCTAATTAGTATAGCGTTATTATAAATTTAGAAGATAAGTTAGAGGCTTAGTAACGTCTTAGGGTATAAATTAATATAGCTTAAACTGCCCTAAAGATAGTCTAACCTAACTATAAGTTATTAATAACTTAGGATATAATAACTAGAGTAATAATCCCTAAAACTAAAGTAACGGGTAATATAACTACTAATAATAAATAGGGTAATAAAGATTAATAGGGCGATTAACTAGGAACTTATAATATATAGTCTATAGAGGCTATCTAGCTATAATTTATAAGAACCCTATCTACAAGTTAAAATAATTAGAACCTTAAACTAGAGGTTAATAATATAGATCCTACTTATACTTAAATATAAGATAATTAAGTTATTACTTAATTTATACCTATATAGGATAATGAGTAACCTAGAAGATATCTTATAAATATTTAATGATAAAAAGTAATAAATAGGGACCTAGGTTATATATATATATAGAAGGATAGATTTATAATAGATTAGTATAGGATTATTTATTTAGTTTAAGTTATTCTACTTATTTAGTTATTTATAACGAGGATATCGCTTTTTTTAAACTAGGGGTTATTATATTATATAAGGTAGGTTACTTACTAGGGTAGACCTTCTCCCTTAGTAACCCCTACTTATATAATTAGTCTCGCTAGATATATAATACCTAGCTTCACTGAGAGATGTTTATTTGCCCACTTTAGGCAGTTCCACCACTTTATCATTTATTGCAGAGCCTAGCTCTTTATAATGCGTGTGTGTTCGACGCCGGGCACACGGATAAGCAATTCGACGGTTATTTCGGGCTTGTTTCGCCCCTTTTCTTGACTCCTGCCGCCATATGCCGGGGCGAAATCCTCCAGGTCTGTCTTCTGAACGGACCATCGCGCAAGATCAAGGTTACGATGAGATAGTTGTAGCCTAACCACGAGGCTGTTCTCATCGAGCCATCTTGCTGAGCGACGACGTCAGTCGATTGTTTGCGACTTGGAGCATTTGTGTATGGGCCCCCTCGCCATCAAGCCATATAGCAAATAAATTGCTTCAGATTCGTTTTGAGACAGCAGCAGGAGATGTGGTGATGTTAACAGAGGCCGAGGTCCTTTGGCCGTCTAAACAGGCTATTTGGGTGACGATGAGTCGAAAGGAAAGCTGCGCGTTTTGATAGGCGAACTTTGGAGAGGAAACTTTTCGAAGAGGGGGAGAAAAAAACACGGCGAGATTCTCAGGATTCTCCTGTGACATTCCGGGCATAAACACAAAGCGTGGTAGGAACTTCTGGTGCTCTCGTCACCACTTACGAACATTGAGTATCGTACAACAAATTACTAGTTATTACTTGCTGTCCAAACATCGCGAGCTCTTCATCAAATGTAGTAAGGGGACGTATTAAACCTTGCAGAGTCTTGAAAGGCACGCTCTATAAGCTGCAGTTCCAGTTCGGATGGTGATGGGTTTGTTCCATCAAGGTTATTGGTGTTTGGTCAAAGGGCCGAATGAAGGTGTCCGCATAATGTAAAATGAACGGCGCGGAAGCGTAATAAGATATCACTTCTCACGAAAGTCAAACCATTTTCCCTGGCTAGTTCATAACCATTTTTCGCCATTTACCTGGGAGACAAGGGGTTGACAGTTATACTTCGCCGGCGCGTCGTACCGACTGGGGAGTTCGGTTGAAGTGGCCAGTGAGGATCCCAACTCAGCAAACCTAAGTAGACGGGACGGGCGGACGGGACGGGGAAAAAAGCTAACAGGTCATAATTTGCAAAAGCTAGAAACGCATCTAAGTCTTGTATGAATTCTGCCACACCAGATGCTTTTCGTGAGAAATTTGGGAGCTGCAGACTTGCGAGTCTCGGGCAATAGTCACGACTGGTTGTTGATCACATGATAAGCTGTGCAACGTGAATCGAGAGCATCAACTCAGCTGGGTCCAGTCGCCCGGCTAGCTCAATCGGTAGAGCGTGAGACTCTTAATCTCAAGGTTGTGGGTTCGACCCCCACGTCGGGCTCAATTCCCGTCCGCGATTGACATTCAGTTTCGTTTTTGGCTCTTTTTTTTTGCGATTTCCTCACGTCTTCGAGAGGGGGCAGGATATTCGGGACCCTAACCTGGATATTCGGGACCCCTCCAGCTATAGCTAAGTACTAACCTCTGCAATCGGACTTTTACAGGCGGGCCTAGCTAAAAAAGATAGTACTAGTCTTCCCGTGATTACTATAAAACTTCGTTAGTATTAATACGCGTTTTTATTAATTTAAGGTTATTTAGAGCTTACTTACTACTACTTATAATATCCTAAGCTAAGATTAAATACGCGTTATCTAATAACAACGACGAATATACCTATTATACTACTACTACTATATTAACTATCGAACGTTAGTATATTTACCCTCTTTTAGGGTATTATTTCCTATTAAAATAAGTAGCGCGTAAGGCGCTTAATAATACTATATGCGAGGCTAGGTTTATAGTATTTTCGCTGCGGTTAAAGGGTAACTACGTCGTATACTAGTATACTTATAGCCTGCGGAAGGATAGGGCTAAAGTATAGGCGCTTACTACTACTACTTATAGCTTAAAGAAGCGAAAATCGTCCTCTTATAATACTAGCTACTGCTAGTAAATAGCGCTAAAGAAGGAGGTTAATAACTAGGTTTTTAAGGCTATTGCGAGCTTTAATCGGGACTGCTATAACTACCCTTTTTTTAACCCTTTATTATACGCTAAAAACTGCTATAATACCCTTATTAAGTACTGCGATAGGGTAGTAAAGTTATAGAATAAGGGTATCCGTCTAGTATAAATTTTAATAGCCCTCTGCGCCTATAGAGTAGAAAAAATCACTACTTATAATATATTAAATCTCCTCGCTACTTATTAATAAGCTAAACTTAGTAGTAAAACCCCTATTAAGTAGCTCTTTAGTTAGCTTAAAAATAGTAATTAGTACTAGTACTATTACCTCTAGGATAACTAGGGCTATATTACTACCCTCTTTATTACGCTATATAGTAGTATTAATCTTCTCTACTAATATCCCGACGTGTTATTAATAGATTTGATATATAAAACGAATCGGTTTAATATACTATTATTTAACGTTTATAGCGTAACTAATAGTAAGCGCGCCTTCTAAGTTATCTCCTGCTTTTTAAGTAGCGAAAAAGAGAGTAATTATTAGTAGGTAGTTAATATACTAGTAGAGTTACTAACGGAGTTAAATATTCCACTACTAAAAGTTATATATATAGATCGTGAGTTAGTACTTTTTCAAGCCCTTAATACTAGCCTAAAATTTCACTTTATCCTATACCTACTCTACTAGTAGTATATTAATCTTAATATGCTAGTAAAGACTTAAAAATACTTCCTACTTATTACGAGAGAACCTAATAGTAGCGTTATAAGGCACCTAAAATTCTAGGAATTTCTTAACGCGTGGAATAAGGTCCTCTGAAGCTATACTACTAATATATATTACTAGAGACTAGGGAAGTTATAGAATAGCGGTTTCCCCGCTACTACTATTAACTACGCTATTAATACTTAGCTAGCGCCGTGGTATAAGAAGCTTATTAATTATTAAGTTAATAAATACTCCTACTTTAGCTATGTTATTACCTCTATTATTAAATTATCCTATACTAGTATTAAGGTATAGGTTTATTACTATACTAGAGATCTTAAGAGTATATTTAATAAGTTAGTATTATTTTAGGCTAGCTAGTAGGCTATAATAATAATAGAGGAAAGTTAGTAATAGTTAAAAGTCCTCTCCTCCTTATACTATACCCTCTTTAAGAAGATCTAATATTATATATACCCTAAAGTATTACTTTTACTCTCTACTAAGCTATAGAAGCTATCTATAAAGGGTAAAAATAGCTCCTTTAAGGAGCTAAAGTATACTTATAATCCTTATAGGTTTAAGAGGGCCTTTAGCTTGCCCTGCTGCTATATACTCTATACCTACCTTATTACTAATACCTCTCTACTACTCTTAAAGATCTATCCCTACTAGCTTTAGGTATAATTACTACTTAACGATAATAAACTAATAATACTCAACCCGAGGGAAGTATATAGCAAGGGCTACCTTAAGTAGTTAGAGAAGGCGCCCGACTAGTTAATTATATAAGACCCCTCGTTATTTAAGTATAAAGTAGCAGTAGAGGTAGCTATTATAATCCCGCTATTAATAGCGCTACTAGCACTAGGTAAAGTAACTTTAACTTATAAGGGTCTTAACGTAGTTAAAACTTATAATAGTTATAACCTAGGTACTAAATACTAATAACGTTACGCGCGCGCTACTACTAACGAGGGATTTAAAGTTATTAATACTACTTAGCCTTATAGTAAGGCTAATAACCTAATCCTAGTCTCTAATACCCCCTTATTACAAAGCCCCTCCTCCGAGGGCTACCTAAAGCTACTAATACCTATAAAGAGTCTTTTATAATTATTAAGATCTTAGACGTAGTCCGATGCCCTATAGGATCTTATTAATAATAAATACGACCTTAAAATAACTATAGAAGTTAAGGGACTTATAGATATAAAGCTACGAGAGGCGGAGGCTATAGAGACTACTATTATAGTTAAGGAGGCTAAACTACGTTAAATCGAGTAATTAGAGGGTATTATAAGCTCTAAATAACTTTAATATAAGTTACTGTTTTATATGCTTATTTACGCATTATATACGCCTACTTTAACTATATTATTTAGCTCTAATTACGCCTACTTTAGCTACTTATTTAAATAATATCAAAACGCGCAAAATAGAGGGCTTTTTGATGTATATAAAACAACTAAATACTAGCCTCCTATTAGCCTAATAAGTCGATTGCTCTTTTCGCTGGTCTTCGGAGACCTACGTGGCGCGCGCCTACTTGGCTGTGGCTGGAGGGGTCCCGAATATCCAGGTTGGGGTCCCGAATATCCTGCCCCTTCGAGAGTGTTGTTGCAGCACTCTCCTCGACATCGAATGAGCTCTGGTAATTTTCCCATGATTCTTTGATGACCACAAAATCAGATTTAAGGTTTTCAGTCAGTCGTCCAACCTGGCTACTACGGAACCTTTAACCTTTCTTTTACCTGTTGAAAATGCTCCCAATTGCCTCGCCCAACGTCACCCTTCCTCTTTGCACCCTCGATCCTTCCATCATATCTACCGCAACGCCTCCAGACAAGAAGCTTCTCGTCATCTCTACAAACATGCCATCCACCGGTGGCGGGAAAGCCTGCGCGAAGAACTCTTCCAGCTGATCATTACCCACTAGCTTAGCCTCGACCGGTTTGCCCAACTTCTCCCCCAAAGCTTCTTGCACGTCTCGCGTCGAATAGCTCTCAGGGCCATGGAGGTCGAACACGTAAGGGTTTTCGCTCAGCGTTGAACCGGCTGCGAGAACCTGCGCCGCACACGTCTTGCCGATGTCTTCCACCGAGACCTGCAGCACGATGCTTCGGCTTAGACAGGCTCGCATCGCTTTGTGAAAGTAAGGGAACTGACTCACCATTGGAATCTTGTAATCGGCTGGTGATATCACGGAGTGAAAGTATGGCGAATCAGTCTTGACCGTCGCAATAGCCGATGTCCAATTCTCCATGAAGTAAGCGCAGCGCACGAACACCACCTCAGGGGCTGCCCTGACGAGTGCTTGTTCGGCTTCATAATTCGTCCTTAATTCGCCCTATAGTCCACTTCCTCAGCTATCTGAATCATCACAGCGGTAGTGCTTGTCGCGGAAAAAGTACCGGAGTCTCTGGTCGTAGCTTACCGTGCCGTGCTCATATTGGGCCCCTATACTCGAAACATAGACCAGCCATTTCACAGAATCGCCGGCCCTGCCGATGGCGTACTTGACGTTCGCCGCCATCTCTCGCGCCCGCGGTATCGGTTTGGTCTCGGAGTACTGCGGAGGCGTAATGGTCACCACGGCGTCCTCGCCGGAGAAGTCGAGAGTGCCCACGTTCGCGACGTCGCCCTTGACGGCTCGGAACCGGGGATTCCCCCTGAACTCGGCGGGCACCCTCTCCAGATCCCGATAGACTCCTGTTACGGCATGTCCCCCCGCCTCCTCTAGGAGGGCTTGAATCGTAGCCCGCCCGGTTTTGGGCGATGCGGGAACGACGAGTATGTGCATCGTGGACAACAACAACAACAAGATCCAGACTTCAGCCAGGTAGGTATGGTTTCAGAACACCTCGGGAGCCCCATTGGAAAAGGTACGCTTCCTAAACAAGCTCCCGACATGGGGGATATAAAGATCACACACGGAAACCAGCTACAGGAATGACATCATGCGAAGAAGAAAAAAAAGGGCCTACAATGTGATCTGTCGGCCCCCTTCCCTCCCGCACATCGACGAATCAACCGTCAAGGCGTCGTCAGTGGCTGCATTGTGTTTCACTTATGAAAGCTTCGCTTCACCAAGAGGTGTGTGTGCCTGATGCACACTCCCCTTGAGATTGCCATTGTTGGGACGTCAGGGTTTGGAGAGGGGGGCAACAGCGAGATCCCAATCATGTTTGCCCATATAAGCGGTAGCCAATTCTTTTTCCATCTCAACTTCTGGACCTGTCATACAACCTAGTTCGCAGCAGAGGCCCAAGCTCGGAAGAGCCTGGGGTCGTGAATTGGAGGCTAATGTTCATCGGCCCTCCCCGGCGTCGAGTTCGATAGGAGGGCTTTTTGGGATCGTCTAGCGTAGACGCTGCATCTCCTGACGATTCTGGACATGAAAGACGTGCTTGACCCTTGCCCCGAGTCCGCCGATAGCATGCTTGGTTCCTGCACCGAGGATATGCGAATCTGCGGTGAGAACTACCAGGGTGAAATCCTTCGTCTGAAGTATAGGAGGCGGATCGCTGTGGTGAAGTCACCCTTCTAGGATAACTCTGGGTGACCCCAGGCAGGCAAGCAACGGTGACGTTGCATGCGAAACGAGAACATGTCTTTCAGCTCTATCTAGTCGGTCTCGAGCACAATGGCTTTAATATGCCTCGCTACAGTGGACGATCGTCCTGCGCCATGCCGAGGCCTAACAAACATAATGCTGCACCGCGACCAGTTTTCTCAATAATCTCTTTATCCGAATGATCTTCCAAGCTGTGCCAGTATTAAGGGTTTAACTCCCGCCAAACTCTTCTGGCCATTAAGAACATGGCAGTTCCCCTCGGGTATAAAGTAGCATTCTTTCTCATTCGTAAAGTGGTATCTCAGCTCATCATCGATCTAAGCCAACCAAAATCACCGCTTCCCAACTCCAGTAGCTAGCTAAACAGCCTGTCAGACCTTTTCATGACGCTGACGCTCTTTGGTGTTTCTATATCTAAATACACCTGAATTGAATCAGGCGCTCATCTGCGGCGAGAGCGGGTGGTAGCCGGCGCAGGCTCGAAGGCGTCGTCCTCGGAAATCTCATCGTCGCTGATCTCCACTGCTTTCTGCGAAGCGGTGGCCTGCGAGAAGTTGAGCTTCGTCTGGCGAGACTTGGGAGCCGCGCGAGCTGGTTGGGACCGTCGGCCACGCGTGGGAGGGGGCGGCTCCTCGAAATCGTCGTCCATGACCACGTCCTCTTCCTCCTCGTCTTCGTCCTCGAACACGGGCTTCTTGCGACCTTTGGCGGGGGCCTTTTTGGCAGGCGCTTTCTTGGCCGGGGCCTTTTTCGTCGCAGCGGCCTTGGTGGCTCGTGCCGTCGTTGCACGCTTCGCGGGCTGGCGGGTCGTCGGCTCATCCTCAAGGTCCATCATGTCGTCGATATCCTGGGTCTGCGCCCGTCTGGATCTGGCCGCGGGGGGCTGCGAACCGGTTTCGTCCTCTCTGGCTTCGGGCTGGTCCTGCCAGTGTCCATCCAGATCAGAGTCCCATTCTTCGGGCTTCGGCTTGTACTTCCGTCTTGCAGCTTGCTTCAGGAGTCCCTTTGAGAACTGCTCTTCGAGCTTGGATCGGTACATCTCCATGGCGTTATCGTAGTCCTCGTCGTCGGAGTCGAGGCTGAGCATTTGCTTGACCTGCTCGGCCAAGGATTCGCTGACAAACTCCTCCATCGCGTGCTTGTCGTCCTTGTTGACAAACTGGCTAACAGCGTCTCCGAAGGGAGCCTGAGGCAGAATTTTGAGGGACTGCGCTGCCAGGAACTCCTGCACGAGAGCCTCCACCTTGACGGTGTCGAGGCCGAGAGCTTCTTCCAACATCTCGGGGACGTCCGTGTCTCCGTTGCGTCCTGGCTGAGTATTAGCATGTCTGGTGTGGTGGGGAGTGCTCGACACATACTAGAAGCGCCAGCTTTTTTCCGGTGAAAGTAGACGACGTCGTTGGTGTTGGCGACCCTGCCGATGAATCTGTTGGAAAACCGCTGGGGATTCTCGCAGTCGTACTGGCCGCCCTCGGGAGCTGTGTACTCTACCTTGAGGCGAATCAGCGGCAACGGAGGCTCCTGGTCTTCGTCCTCCTGGATAGCCGCCCAGCCCTCGTTTGCCTCCTGGATCATCTCCTCGACCACTGACATGAGTCTCTTCGTCAGCTCTTGGCGGTTCTCCTTCTTCGAGTGCAGACCCTTGAAGCGAGGATCGCTCGACAGAACAATCTCTTTGGTGACGAAGGGACGGACCGTCTTCAGCGGAATCTTGGTCACCTTGAACTCTTTTCCAGTCACGTTCAGAATAGCAACTTGTTTGGGGACCGCCTCGCCAGGTACCAGTGACGTAGCCACTGAGGAGCCAGGCTGCATAACATGGAAGCCTGTCTCAGGGTTTTGCTGAGGGTCGATCAAGCACTCGTGCTCGTGGCCCCAGACAATCAGGTCCATCCAATCCGGCAGGACGTTCTCGGGAAGGTATGAAGTGGCGGTATGGGCGTGGTGGTTCTGGTGGACGGCAAGGAGGTTGAACCAGTCCGTCTGCTGGACTCCAGGGCGAAACCACTTGACCTTGTGATCTCTAAAGGTGCGGAACATGCGCTCGTCGCGGACATTGCTCAGGCCGTACAGCGCGAGCTTTGTCTGTCCCTTCTGTAGCAATACGGGCTTCGCCTCGATGTTGTCGGCCTCGGCGATACGGCCAAAGTAGTTGACGAGTCCAGCGACCTGGAGCAGGTCGAGAGAGCAGAAGTGACCGTCGCCGCTGGGATCGTCGTGATTTCCGTGGATGGAGAAGACGGGAATGGAGATGTTGATGTCGGGGTCCTCGTAGTTGACGTGGGGGAATGCGCCCTCGAAGACCTCGTTTGCGTCGCTGAGAAACTCGAGTTCACAGGGCTTCATGCCGAGACAGTTCTTCCGCAGGCTGCGCATGACCTGGTACATGGACTTTCGCGAGGGCTTGTTGTCGTGGAAGAGGTCGCCGCCGAGGAGCACCATGTCGACCTGTGGTTCTTGTCAGCGGAAGAACGTGCCAAGGTCGGCGTCGAATCACATACGTCTTGGGTCTTTGCGATGTTCAGGATCTCGTCAAAGGTTCTCCAGCTGTCGTCCTTCCGAATCGGATCGCGCTCTTCGTAGCCGACATGGTTGTCTGTCGCGACCAGAATGCGGATAGAATCCGCCTCTGAGGTAGGTTAGCAGGTCGGCGCGAGTCGGCACTTTGTAAGACATACCTGTGAATTCGGGCATGGCGGAGAGCAGACCAGCAGTGGACCTTGCCAATTGAAAGGCTGCTGTTGTGCGCAAGAGCTGCGGGAGGACGTGTTGTTGGTTTGCAGGATCAGCAATGGGCTGGGCAGGACAATTGAGGGCGGCGATCGGGGCTTAAGTGGCCGTCGCGAAGCTGGCGGCGAGCGCGCCGCGGCAGGCAGTGAGGCACGCGAAACCCCCTGTAGCTCCAACCCGCGATCACGTGTGGAGGGGGAGTGTTGGGCGGGCTCCAGCGCTGAAACTGGTGCCTTGAGTGGGGCCGTACAGTGGCTGCCTACTACCTACCTTACATACCTAAGGTACCTTACATACCGGAAGGTACTCCAGTAGATACCTACCTAGGACCTCAAACACTACACCCTTTCTATTGAGACCGACTCAACGACGGCACAGATTGTCTTGCGGAGGATCACGAGAGAGACTGACCCTGAATGTCTCACACTTGATTTGCGGCACTGAAGTCTGATAAAGCTGAGGCATCTCACTCAGATCCCACCAACCTACTGATATCTAGCAGGCAGTGAGGAGCAGTTACATCACCCAGGCTCCTGTAAAGGTGTCTACGGTCTGCCTACCTTACCAGAACATAAGACTCAGTTAGAAGATGCTCTTTTTGAGACCAATTAATTCCATTCAGTCATATGTTATCTGAGGATCATTGTTAAGCTCACAACTCATTAGAGGTAGCATGTTTACTTTCGTCGCCGTCATTTCTTACCAACCGCCCTGCGAACTCCGTTCATTGAGGCCAGGCAAATGATTGACAGATATTGAGCAGCATGTTATCGCGCAATTCTTTCCAATAAAACGCCGAATATTCTGGAAGATCACTTGCAACAGTTGTGGAAACAACTAACAGAGTACAACTATGTTGATTGCACCTCCTCTTGCGAAACGTTGAGAGGTACGCACAGGGATTAGTAGGCTGCTCGCTATCACAAGCTGTGGCGTTCACATGTGCCACATCAACGCAGAACTTCTTGACCTTTGGCCTTCGTTTCATTATCGACACCCCAAGCCTCGTCCAGCTCTACAACGCTTCATCCATTTCAATCAATCGCGGACTCTTGCTTCAAACAGCAAGCAGCGTCTTTGCGCAACCTCGTACCGGAATGAGCAAGTGGCGGCTTCGGAGCTTTCATGTCGACAGATAAATTTCCCCGCACTCAGTCGCTCCCGAGTTCAAATACAGACGCCGTCCGGCACTCCGTTCTGTCACCTGTTCATGGTCCAAGGAAAGCTTCATTGATCAAAGATGGAAAAGACCGATAGTGCAAACGTGTTGGATCTTTCTCAATGGCCTACTGCACAGAAGTTCGTAGCCCGATGTGAAGAGTTTCTGAGCGAAGTGCAAGATTTGTAAGTTTTGTTTTGAGCAACTTCCTGATGACTCGTGGCTTCGGCAGAAGAATCGTTACTGAGTAGCGGCTTTCTGCCTCTTAGGACCCCAGGAAAAGAATTGGAAGCCCGCCTCAACGCAGAGTATGGCATCGGGAACGAGTACTACGAAGACTTCTGCGCCTACATCAAGCAAGGCTTGACAGAAGGATGGGTGGCACAGACCGAGATTGACGGACGCAAGTATCGACGGGGCAAAATAGCCCTTCCCTCTGCAGCAACACGGTACTTCAGCATTACGACGGTGTATATGGAGAGCGAAGAAGAGTACACCGGGCAGTATCACGCGCATCCTTATGGAGAGATCAATTGTGTTGTTCAGCTTGACACCTCTGCCGAGCTCAAGGGCATCATTACCCTGAGGTGAGGAAGGGTGCTTTGGTGGCCCTGTTTTTTCTCCCAGCTGGGCGCATATCGTACAACGCGACGCCCAACACGCCGCAACCGATGTCTACTTGATGCGGAATCTTCATGCACGGTTTAGTTCAAAAATAAAGAGGATTAGGCACTGCAGTAAGACGGTACAGCTTGATTTTCGGCGTCTTCCTTGATCCATGATTGACAAAACTACATCATTTACCAGTATGCAGCATCCACCGCCACACTCAGTGACCGTTTCTCATCGCTCAACCCATCTGACCGAAAGACGCCCTGTCCAATGATTCTCCCTGCTTGTTATTCTTCCCCTTCCGCCTCCTTCACATCGCTTCCTGGAGCAGTACTCTCATACGTCGAGCCACCCTAATCATGAAGGCCATCCATTTGGCCTGAAAGCTGAGGTCCCAGTCAGCTTGCACGGTGCCGCAGCACCCAGCCCTTGCCCAGATGTATCTGTCCCCAACCGAGCGGCAATCTTACTTTCTCAGTCACCGTCTTAAAGCACCAAACCATCGAGCGATTGTCAGAAAGCATCATGGGCAAAAGAGTGTACCCGCGCACCATTGTGGAAGAGGCGCCGAGCCACGACGGCAGGCCCTGTTACGGCGCCTGGGAGATGATAGAGACCGACCCCGACACCCAGTCGCCGCCGGACGCTTCCAACCGACCCAAGTGGTCCATCCAGATCTACGACACCTTGCCCGCAGGGGGCGACCGTGAGAAGGCCAAAATAACGGCAAAGCAGATCGAAGAGTCGAGCCGTCGGGAACGCGCCAGGCACCAGGTTCCCAGCCGCATCGAGGTTCACAGCTTCCCACTTCCCTCCGACACGCCCGATGCCGAGCGCGTGGCATTGTGCATGGCACACCACCGCGCTGAGGTCGCCAAGCGGAACGCTTCCGGCACGGCCGACTTCTTCATTCCCCCGAAATTCGACCCCGTGTGGGAGCACCAGATCATTATTATTCACCGGGGCCCATATAAGAACACCCGCGGCGCTTTCCTTCAGGTGTTCTTCGGCATGAAGCCCTCCGCCGCGGCCAAGGCGCCCGGCAGACCTGACTACGAAGTCACGAGATACATGCGAAAGTGTCTGCCCGACAAGCTGTTCAGCTTCACTAGCTCCATCGAGTGGTTTTACGAATCGTACGTTGGAAACGGGACGATTCATAGCGATTTGGAAAGGTGGCGACGAGACGCCGAGCAATAGGAGCGGACGTAAGTGATGGACAAGAATACCGATTTTGACCAACAACCAATCGTCTATTATGCTTCAATACAAAACAATTTCCAAACTCTTCTTGCTGGCTTCAATGCGAACACCCGTTTATTGCCAAACATGAACCAAGTACAATACCAAAGATCAAATCAAATCAAATGAACATCGCCCGGTGCGAAGAGATACTATCCGTCAAATTCCAAGGAAATTTCAAGCACCCAAATCACAGCGGCACAGGGGCACTAGTGTTCACCGGGGTGCCGTCCCTGCCGAACGTCATGGCGGGGTTGCCGTCGGCCCCGGCGGGTCGGGTGAACGAAATCTGAGCCCGGACCGCGAAGCCGTCGGGGCCGAAGGCCATGGTCATCCACTGCTTCGCGGCGAGAGCGTTGTCGTCGCCGTGCAGGTTCCTGAATTACCGCCGGGCCCCGCCGGCCCAGTTCTGCGCGTTCCACTCTATGCCGCCCGAATACGTGTCGACCCAGTTAGCGTGGAAGCACCGCACCGAACTGTTGCCGCCGCCGGCGCGCTTTAGGTGAGTGTATTCGAGGTAGTGGAAAACGCCGCCGTGTTTTAGGAGACACGGGGAGTCAGCAGCCATTCACGTTTCTCTTCATGCACAGAATAATACTTACGTTTCTGATCCAGTTCCTGTTCGCGTTCGCTGCGCCCGGCTGGGTTGAGAGGCCAGCCGGCCAGCCTTCCCTGAAAAAGCTTCCCTTACTCTCGCTGACTTCTGCCCCTACGAGTGCAAAGTTCTTAGCCGTCATCTCGACCGCCATCCCTCCCTTCCGCTCATACAGTGGATCGGAGCGTGTGATGGCGTAGGCGAGAACATCGTTAAGCGGAGCGCCTCCCGCGGGAACTCCGAGGGGTGTGTTGGGTGGTGGTTGCAGTCTGCTGATGGGGGGGCTTCTCTCATCCAGGAGAACGTCCGCGACCCAAGAAGCTCGCGGCTTGGTGAACATGCCGATAGGAGTTGTGCTCCCGTCCCCGCGCAACTCGAAGAACCTGGCCAGCGTCTGCTTCTCGGACACATAGTCGTCTAAGCCACAGTTTCAGCTTCTATACTACCTTGATCGATCCAAAACCCGGAATAAAGAGGTAAAAGGGGGGCAGTGATCGTACCTTTGAAACGCCGTGTCACCAACGTCTCTCTTCGTCCCGAACATCAGATCTCCTCCACATTTGGCGTCACCATAGAGGTAAAGTACTTGTCAATGATGCTGTCACCCATTGCTTCCGTACACGGCTTATGCTTTCCGGTGTCGATCAAGAATGTTTTCCCGGCGACTTTGACTGCCGGGTCCGCCTTGGTTAGAGCTCTCTCTGACAACAAGCCGTCGCGGACCTGAAGGCCGGAGGCGGTGCAGCCCTTCTCCCGCTTGGAGTTGCTCAAGAGGCAAGAGTCGCCGGGCGCCCCCGGCACTAACATGGAACCCCATCTGGCATCCCGCGCCGCCTTCTTCGCCTTGGACGAGCGGCACGACTGGCAGGTGACCGCGGTCTCGGTGTGGCTCACGCTGCTGGTGCTGGAGCTAGTGGTTGTCGACGACGACGACGTCGGGCCGTCTTCCTTCTTGGTGGTCTTCGGGGGCTCTCCCTTCTTGGTCGTCTTCGGCCCCGGCCTGGGGTCGATCTATGGCTCTGTGTTGACGGAGATCGGTCTGGGTCTGAACACGCCAGCGGTCGTCTCATCAACACCACAAGATCAACTGAAAGACAATTACGATGTGATTGTAGTCGGAGCCGGATTCGCCGGATTCGCCGGCCTGGCAGCCTCCCGTGATCTTGCTCTTCTTGTCGAGGCTCTTGACCGCATCGGTGGTCGAGCCTATGACGAAAATGGCGAGATCTATGAGATGCGTGGAGCATGGGTTCACTGGCAGCAACCGCATGTTTTCGCTGAGCTGCAGAAGTACGGGCTTGATGACTTCGTTGAAACCAATGCAGTCCCGAAAGGATCCACCACATATATCAAAGCCAACATCGCAGACCCGGTTATTGAACAAAATGCCGAAGAGGGAGCAAAGATACTGGAAAGAATTCAAAGGCTTATGGCGATCTTCTGGGTTGTTGATAGAAGGGGTGGCCGTGCCGAGTTTCCGTACCCGTTTGACATCAAGAGCAGCTTCCGAGATAGCCGCCTTTACTCGGTGATCGACGAACTAAGCATCGAAGATCGAATAAATCAACTCGGGGGCATATCTAGAGAAGATAGGACTAACTTGAGAGTGCATACCGCCTCGACTTTTGGGATACCTCCCGATCAGGTAGCCTTCTCAGCACTCCTATCGTAATACCTTCAGCATCGCCCGTCCCTAGCGCAGCACGTGACTAACGTTAGCTCTAGAGCGACCTTTTTCTAGGGGTTATTCCTCTAACTATAGTTATAAGAAACTATATTATAGCTACTCTTATTATAATAGAATAAGCTCTTTAGTAACTATAAATATAGCTCTATAAGATATTTCTTAATAGTTATAAGCCTAGCTCTAACTAGACCCCTAATTACTATTTAAAAAAAAGCTTTTATTACTAAAAGTACTTATTAAAACTTCCTCTCTCTTATTCTTTCTTTCTTCTTTAATATATACTATCTTTTATTATTATAAACCCTCTATTTCTAAATAACTTTAATTATAATATCTTTTATAATTATTATAATAATATTATACTACCTAATTATATATAAGGATTTTACTACTTAGTATATTATAATCTAAGCTAAAGCTTAAGCTATTAGAACCTAGAAATATATTAACCTAGATAACCCTAAGGGAACTTTATACTTAAGTAAGACCTCGTTAGAAATCCTAACTCTTAATATATATATTATTAAATAAAACTAGGATATTAATACTTAGTACTTATAAGAGAAGAGCGCTTATAATTAATATATCGCTCTATTAAACTAGGAGGCTTTAGAAGAGGCTATTATTAATATTACTTCTAGGACTACTCTTAAATCTATTACTAGGATATAAATAATAAATATATTATAACTCCTTTAGCCTCTAGCTACCCTAGTTATAATTAATAAGAATACTATAGGTATATAGGAATAATACCTAGAGTACTTTTATTTACTAGCTATATAAGAGTCTAAATAAACTTATAAGAACTAAGAGTTTAAATAGATTAACTACCTAGTTATAGAGACTATTACTTATAATATTATTATATTTATATATATAGAACTTCTTACTAAAGGGGATATAATCCTTCGTAGCCTTATTATTAATCTTAATTATTATTATATTCTAAGTAAGGCTAGTATTCTTATTACTATTTAAGAGGAGTATATCTAAGTCCTAGAGAAGGTAAATAGGAGTATTAATCCTAATACTTAGATTAAGGATTTTAGGGGTATTTATTTCTATATTACTTAGCTTAATCTTCTTAAAATAAGTAATACCCTCTCTTTAAAAACTTTTCTTTGAGTAGTAAGTTATTATTTTATACTTACTTAGGCTAATATAGAGGCTATAGATATCCTTAAATAGGAGCGAGCAGGGATACTAATCTCTAATATAAGCTAATATATTAATATGTTTAAGGACCTCTTATATAGGGATATATTTTACTTAAGATTATAAAGATAAAGCGCTAGGGTTTTATAACGCTAGCTAGCTATATAAACGAGGTTAACCTATTAAACGTTCCTATAACTAGTAACTTATCTAGCAATAAATAATACCTATATAAGTCGAGCTATTAATAGCTAAGCGTTAATTATAATTACTTAGAAGCTACTTTAACTAGATATTACTAGAAGGGCCCCTATATATTAGTAATAGATATATAAGTAGCTTAGATCTATAACTAGTTAAGTAATAACCTACGCTTTACTAATCTTTATATTACACTTACTAGGATAGGATAAGATAGACTTAGCTATACAACTTTTAGAAAACTCCCTTAGCGCACGCACTTATTATAGGAAGACTATAGAGTAGAGCGTAGAAGAGAGGAGTATAGTAAATAGGAAGATAGTATATATATTATTATAATTAGTATCTTAATAACCCTATACCTCGTTTTTTAGTATTTTCTTAGTAAATCCGCGCCTAATTTAGATAATCTCTTTTATTTAGATCTATAAATTATTCTATATATCTTTTAAGCTTACTCTTAATATTCTTACCTATTTATAAGTAGAGCTATATTATTTATTATCTTTCTAGTTCCTATTAGTTCTAGCCCTTTCTAATAGTACTTAGAGGTAGATTCTTTTACTCTTTTTAATAGCTTTTATAAGCTTCCTAGAGAGTTAGGTGCCTTCGCTACGTTTATATATCCCCGCTATTAATATATATATATATAATTAATCCACTTTAAATACGATAATAACTTAAGAAATTTATAAGTAACGAATAATAATAATATAAATAATAATAAAAACGTAGTTCAAAGAGAGGAAGATATTTATAAACCTACCTTAGTTCTAAGGGAATACTAATAGCTATGCTTTCTTATAGAATTAAGGTAAGAATAATATAGACCCTAAAATCCTCCCTTTCTCTTTTTTTTTTATATTATTAGTAGGTTCTAGTGAGTATATTCTTTTCCTTACCCCCTTATATATTATTATAACTACTATTATTTGACTAGCAAGTTATAGCTAATATAGCTAAGATAGCTATATATAATACTAATATAGAGATTAGTAGTCTTACTAAGCTAATAAGTATAGTAAGATTAACTAGATTAGTAACTAGAGACTAATAAACCCCTTATTATTATAGCCTTAAGTACTAAGAGCGATATACTAACTTTAGAGAGATACTAATATAGAGAAGCTACGAATTCTTCTAAGATAAGAGCGTTATTAGGAAAACCCTTCTATATTAAGTAATAAGACTTAGAGTAGATCTAAAATAGCTTAGAGTAATAAGATCGAGGTTATTAGACCTTTCTTATATTTCTTTAGTTATTTAGTTTATATTATTTCCTTTTTTATTTTATTTAAAGAAAGTTATAACTACTTATTTTATCTTTCTATTTAAAAGATATTATAATAATAACTTTACTTTATTAACTATAATACTTTATTACTTTAACTATATAATATTAACTTTAATATTTATAAACCTATAAGTATTATATCTTCTTCTTCCTTAGCTAACTTAGATACTAGATCCTCTTCTAATAAGGGGAAA
>JAVHLU010001589.1:0-28080 GCA_036785755.1 Colletotrichum ledebouriae
AAGTTAAAGATCGTGAGGCTATCTAGTAGGGCACGTATAAGTGCGGCTATAGTTAGGAAAGTTATAATCACGTGACCGAAGGCTATATATTATTAGGAGGCGCGGAGTTAGAAGGTCTATTGCACTTAAGCAGGTAAAATCACTATGGAGTGGCTAGAGGCCTTTACTATATCTTAATAGTTACTAGAGCTATATATATAAACCTCGTTCTTTATATCTTTATTAGTCTTATAGCAAAGCTTTAAAAGGCTCTTAGAATTAGTAATAAAGTCGGAGATATTAATACTAATAAACTTAGGCGCTCTAGTTAAATAGGGAGTTATTACTATAATAGTAGGACGTCTTATAAGGAGATTAGTAAGGGCTATAATATCCTAATCAGTATAACTTCCTTTAGGGGAATATGGAGTACTTAAGGGTGTTACTGCTAACTTAGAAGTAGGATTTATAGACCTATCTATACTATTATTAGAGGCTAGCTACCTTATAGCACGAGGTTATATCTTATTAAATAAAGCTCTTATAAATCTCTCTTTAGGCTATTTCCCCTTATTAGAAAAGGATTTAATATCTAAGTTAGCTAAGGAAGAAGAAGATATAATACTTATAGGTCTATAAATATCGAAGTTAATATTATATAATTAAAATAATAAAGTATTATTGTTAATAAAGTAAAGTTATTATTATGATATCTTCTAAATAGAAAGATAAAGTAGGTAGTTATAACTTTCTTTTAATAAAACGAAAAAGGAAATAGTATAAACTAAATAACTAAATAAATATAGGAAAGGTCTAGCGACCTCGATCTTATTACTCTAGGCTATAATAGATCTTTTTTAAGTCTTATTACTTAATATAAAAAGGTCTTCCTAATAATGCTCTTATTTTAGAAGAATTCGTAGTTTCTCTATATTAGTATATCTCTAAAGTTAGCACGTTGCTCTTAGTACTTAGGGCTATAATAAGGGGTTTATTAGTCTCTAGTTACTAATCTAGTTAATCTCGCTATACCTATTAGCTTAGCAAGACTACTAATCTCTATATTAGTATTATATATAGCTATCTTAGCTATATTAGCTATAACTTAGCAAATTATAAATAGTACGTATAAAGGTTAGATAGTTATGGACCTTTATGCTCTTAATAAAGTTATAATCCCTAATATATACCATATATTATTATAATAAGATATTATTAAACGCCTTTATAATAAACTATAGATTACTATAGTTAATACTCGATCCTATTTCTATTAATTTCTTATTAAGAAGGAATATTAAGATCGATTTACTATAGTTAGCTACTAGGGATAAGAATACTTAAAGGTAGTACTTATGAGATTCTATAATTCGCCTGCTTATACTTAATGCGTTATAAATAGACTCCTATAACTATATAAGGAATATAACTATATATTTATTAATAATATCGTTATCGCCTCGAAGGACCTTAATACTTAGTTTAAGTACCTTAATATAATTCTTAAACTCTTTATAGATATTAGACTCTCGCTTTTAGTAAAGAAGGTATTTATTAGATATCCTTTTATTAAGCTACTTAGCTTTATTATTAACGCCGTTAGACTATTAAATACTTAAGACTATATTAATACTATTAAGAAGATTAAGTACCCCTATAACCTCTACTAGCTTAAATACTAGATAGGTATAACTAGCTTTCTATAATACGTAATACTACGCTATAGTTATTATATTTAACTACTCTAATAGTAAAAAACTATATTACTTACCTAAGCTTAAGCTTAAGGGAAGGATAAAGGCGCTATAAGAAAGCTCTTCTATTAAAGGATAAGTTTTAAACTTATATTAGAAGAAGTAGCTAGCTTTAATAATATTAAGGATACCTTAATAATAGATAATACCTTATTTTACTATAACCCTAATAAGTAGTTACTTATATAGCTTAACTTATTAAAGGAATATAGATACTCCGCGCTAATCTTCTAGCTAGCTAACTATATTAAATAGAAACCTTATAACCCTATTAAGTATACTAATATATATCTAATTGCTTATATTAATAAGGCCCTTAACTAAGCTAAATAGAAGTATTAGCTTACTAAACTTAAAGTTACTTACTTAGTATAGGTAGTAAAGAAGTATTAGCTAATACTACGTTTATTAAGACGAGACCCTATAATAGTACTTACTAACTATTTAGTAACGTATAATATTATTAAATAAACGTCGCTATAGTTAGAGGATAAGACAAGGTCTAACTTATAACTTATATTATTATTAGAATATCTTAGCTAGTTCTCGCTAGTATATTATTATATCCCTAGAATATTAAATATTATAGCGGATACGTTATTACGCCTACTTATAATAGAAATCCCGATTAAAGACGTTAGAGAACGTAATAAGATATAGGATAATATACTAATAGGTATTAACCTTATAATAGAGGTATCTCTTAAAACGACTTTAAGGCTAACCTTATCTAATTATATACTAACTCTAAGTCCTAGAGCAGAGTATATAAGATACTCTGCGAAAAGGTAGATAATATAGACCTTAACTTTATTATATATAATAGTCTTCTTTACTATATTAACCCCTATACTAATAAACGAAGGGTCTATATTCTAAAAGATTTAGTAACGCCTCTTATTAAAAAAGCTTATAATAACTACTATTACTTTAGTAAGGAACGAATATAGAGAGCTATTAACGAACCCTTTTATATACTACGTCTTAAATAATAGGTTAATAACGATATAGCTAATTACCTATAATATAGAATAATAAATATAGAACGTTAACTACTACTTAGCGCGATATAGCTAATATTAATACTAGCTATTCCCTTTTGTATAATTACTATAGACTTTATTATTAGACTTCCTAAAATACTTTTATAGTATTTAGGCTATAAAGTAGAGAACTTTCTGCTTCTTAATATAGTCCTTATTATAACTAATAAGTTCTCTAAAGTAATACTTCTTATCCTAGGTTACTTAACGCATATTACTAAGATCTAGAGATACCTCCTTCTTTATAACCTCTAATATAATAACTTGGGAATACTAAAAGCTATTATATCTAATTATAACTAGAAGTTCCTATTAAAGTTTTAGACCGCACTATAGGCTAAATTATATACTAAATTAAGATTCTTAATAATATATTATCTATAAACTAATAGTATTCTAGAACGTAAAAGCCAAACTATTAAACTAGCTATTTGTTACTTTCTTAACCTCGTTAATAATAACTAGGTATTATTACTACTAAGCCTTTAATATAACCTTAATAACGCCTACTTATAAGTTATTAGTTATTTACCGAACTAAATCCTCTATAGTAGGAGTACTAATAACGCGTTAAATATCTTAGGTAATAGTAACCCTAAAATAAACTATAAAATCTTCTAGGAGGAAGCGAAAATTTTAATCGTAGTAGCCTAGCTATATATAAAGGAATAGTATAATAAAAAATATCGGTTCGTTACTTTTAAGCTAGGTACCTAGGTATATCTTAAGATAGGATTAGGATATTATCTACTAGGATAGCTAAACTTAAATTATAGCTACTAGTATATTCTATTTAAGGTCCTTAAATATATTAATAAGTTAGTATATTACCTCGATATTCTACCTAATATAAATATTTACCTAGTTATATCTATTATCTAACTTATATTAGTACTAGCCCCTAGTAGTAACCTATTTAATTATTAAGATAGCTACTAAGGCCTAGTTAATATTAAAGAAGATAATAATATTTATTAGATTAAAGTATATAATTTTTAAGATTAAAAGTATTCTTAAGAAGTAAACCTTTATATAAGGAAAGGTATAATATCTAGTTAAATAGAAAGGTTACCTACTAATATATATTATTTAGATAGATAAAGATATTATAAACGTAGATAAACTCGTTATTATATTTAAAAGTAAGGAATAAGAAATAGAATAGCTCTATAGATAAGTATAAGCTTAAAGACCTATCTAATAGAGCGTTAAACTAGTATTAAAGCCTAGTAAAAAACTACTAAGGCGCTTAAGAGGAAGGCCTTATAAGAACCTAGTAGAATAATATAATATATATTATAAATAAGGAACGCGCTACTTAAAACGCCTTAAATAAATAAATAGATTATAAAGAGTATTATAACTAAGGCTTTATTATAAAATAAAGATATTTAGCGCGCTTAGTATATCTAAGAACTTTACCCTAAAAATAGTAATAGTTATATCTATCCTATTAGTAAAGATAACTACGTATATCGCGCCTTCCCTCTTAAACTCCTTCTACCCTTAGTACTATAAGGGTTTTTATAAATATAACCGCCCTCCTCGCTAGAAGGTTGATCCCTACTCTTATTTAACTAATAAGAAAAATCAGCGCTAAAGTATATATATATAAAATAAATTTATATTACTAGGTAACCCTACTAGTTATTACCGCTGCTTTTACTTACTTAGTATTAAGCGTATTTTTCCCTCTATATATATATATCATAGAGGAGTATTAATGCTTTTAACCCCGTTACTATACTATTATTATACTTATATATCTCCCTTTATTACTATTATCCTTATCTAGATATTAAGTAACCTTACTAACGCTCTACGTTATCGCGCGCTTCGCGCTACTAGAGTAACCTATATTATATATACCTAGGTATTACTTTACTATAAATAGATAACACTCTAAGTATAAAGATACTAAGTATATTACCCTTAACTATATTTACTACTATATACTTTATATTAACATCCCTTATAATAAGCCTAGATACTACGTTTATAACTAAGAAATCTTTAAGCGCGCCCTGAACTAAGAGACCTAATATTATAGAACTAGTTATAATATTTTAATTACCCTATTTATTATCTACCTAGGTACTTATACTTACCTAGTTACCTAACCGCTATCTATAAACTAAATTAAGTTCTATTACTAATTTCCTAATATTATCTTAAACCTTAAGGAGCTATTCCTCTATAATATTATATAGAACTCCCTTAAATATAACTTATATTATACTATTAATATTACTAGTACGCCTATTTCAATTAATTCTAGAGAGGCCTTAAGTAGAGATAATAAACCTATTACTACTAAATATAATTAAGCTAATAAAACTATTAATACTAAGTAGCCTAAATAATCCCTTAATACTAGCTAACCTAACTAAGCTACTAATATTACTAAATATATTAAACCTTAACTATTAACTAATATTATTATAGATTAACTCCTATTACTTAGAATAAGACTAATAAGATAGCTACTCCTAAGAAGTAAGCTACTAGCGTTAGTACCCCTAATATAATAGATATTATTAAGGCTATTAAGGGAATACGAGCTTATAGTAAATATATTAGCTATATCTCCGTGCTACTTAATAGATATAAGGAGACTTAGATCGCCCTAACTATAGCGCTCTCTAAGGCTATATTACTAATAATAGCGCTATTCCCCTTAACCTAGGCTAATTTATTAAGTTAGCTACTAACGAGTTTAAGTTTATTATAGTAACTATTCCCTAGGGACTAATATAAGAGAGCCTAGGCTTCCTTAGCCTAGAATAATACCTTACTACCAGGTTATCTACTAAGTATATAGTATTAGCTACTAGCCTAGAGGATTGCTCTAATATTAATCCTTCCTCTAATATTAGCCCCTTTAATACTATTAACACGCCTAGCGCTATTAAGACGCCTAACGCTACTACTAGTATTAAGAAGACCGTTATTACTAACTAGTAATGCTATACTTATATTACTAGCCTCTATTACCTTACCTATTCCTATATAAAGTTCCTAACTACTTAGGAGGTAATTAATATATACCTTTAGCGCCTCTATTTCTTTAATATAACTAACCTTATTACTACCTGCTATATTAAACGCCTTACCCTATATATACTTATCTAGAACGGCTTAATTATCCTTAGTCTATACGCATATATCCGCGCCCTTAACCTATTTATAACTAAATAAATTATAAGTAACCTAGAGTTTAGCGCTATATTGCTATTCTTTATTATTAAGTAGGTATTATAATACGAGTTTCCTAGCATACGTACTAAGAATAATATTTATATTAGTTAGGCTATAGTTAATAATAATAACTCGAGCGCTATCTATACTCTTTTAGACCTTAATAACCCTAAGGCTATAGATATAGCTAACTTTTAGTATAAATACGCTATAGACCTTCGAGACCTTTATATTAACGTTACCTCCCTTACTACCTCGATTATTATAATTAAAAATAATAGCGTTACTAAGTTATACCCTAAGGTTAGTAACGAATCTTACTACTTATTCCTAGAGTAATATAAGGATAATACCTAACTAGCTACTACTTATAGTATTAATATTAACTAACTCCTAGCTATAGCTAAAGAGATTATTAATAATAAGGACGAGGACTACCCTAACCTCTTAAAGATAGCTAATACTACGCCTAAGACTCCCTTAGCCTAAAGTAAGATATAATATAATATATAGAATAGAAAGGAAGTAAGGTTATATATAGTTATTTATATATAATAGTATAGCTCTACTTATTAGTATATTACTATAATAGGAGATATAAATTAAATTTTATACTACGTATTATAGTTAATACCTTTCTCTTCTTATATAAGTAATTAATACTAAACGCGCTTAGCGTAGTTATCCCGCTTAAGGGTATTTAACGCGTTTAATATATTAAACGTACCTAAACGCGTTAACCCTTATAAAAGGGCTTATTGCCTTTAAGGAGAAACCCTTCTAAATTCATAGAATTTTCACCTATATTTTTCGCCTACTACGTAGACCGTATTACTTTATATTAATAATAACGTAGTTTTTAATTATTTTAACTACGAAACTATTAACCTTTCCTCTTACGTACTACCCGCACTACTATTAAATACCGCCTCTATTACTACTTTATCCGCTAGAAGTCGTTACTATCTTTACTATATTATTATTAGTAACGCTCTCTCTATATTAAAGTAGTTAGTATAAGCTATACTTACTAATAAGCCCTAAGGGGCCTAGGCTACCTCTTCCTTAATAGTATAGAGGACCTGCTTAAAGAAGGGCTACTCTATAGGGTATATAATAACCTACTTAGCTTCTACTACTAAGTCTACTTACTTAGCTATAATATAATAATAAGTATCCCCTCTAGAGGTATTAATAAGAGCCCTCTTAAGAGCTATATTAATAATATACTCTCTATATATAATAAAATAGTTAAAAAAGGAGCGGGTTTTATTAATTATATTAATATTAAACTCTCTAGCGAGCTCTTGCGCGTTATTAGTATTAAAGGGCATACCTCGCGTAGGCTTAGCGTTTTTATATATAGGGTCTAGTACTAATATAGTTAAAGATTTATTATAGGTTAGATAAGGATAAGGAAGAGGGAGAGGCATAAGGCCCTGCTTATAATAGTAGAGCTTCTTATACTTCTAGCTATGGTCTGGTGCCGACATAGTTGAGGATTTGTCGTGGGTTATAGGGATAAGGAAGAGGGAGAGGCATAAGGCCCTGCTCGCAGAGCTTCTTATGCTTCTAGCTATAAGAACCTCTTAGGAAAGACCTCTTTAGTTAAGGAGTTACCTCTCGTATAGTAGTATTTACCTTTAGCACCTTGCTAGAAGGTCGACCTTTTGGGTTAAGAAGTTATCTTATATAGTAGCTTTTACCTTACTAGAAGGTTTAGCGAGGGCGTTATTAGCTATAAGAGCCTTAGTAGCCCGTTTAGCTCCGATATAATTAGCCCTAGTGCGGCGCGCGTCCGACTTTATACGAGGGTTTACTTACGAGTAGTAGGAACGTATAGGGTTCCTATATTATTTTCCTTAACTACTAGAGGGTATAGGTTAAAATACCTATATAGTATTTCCTAAATTATACCTGCGAACTAGGTAAATTCGTTATAGTCTTCTTGCGAAGGGGCTGCGGCGTAATTCCGAACTCAATACTTCTAGCTATAAGAACCTCTTAAGAAAGACCTCTTTAGTTAAGGAGTTACCTATTATATAATAGTATTTACTTTTAATACCTTACTAAAAGCTTAACCTTTTAGGTTAAGGACTTATCTTATATAGTAGCCTTTATTTTTAATACCTTACTAGAAGGTTAACCTTTTAAGTTAAGGAGTTATCTAATATAGTAGCTTTCGTAGCACCTTGCTAGAAGGTTTAGCAAGGGTGTTTCTAGGCTACGAGAGCCTTAATAGCCTATTTAGCTCTAATATAATTAGCCGTAGTATAGCGCGCGTCCGACTTGATATAATATTTAGAGGGTTTGCTTGCGAGTAGTAGGAATATATAGGGTTCCTATATTATTTTCCTTAACTAGTAGAGGGTATAGATTAAAATATTTATATAATATTTCCCAAATTATGCTTACGATCTAGGTGAATTTGTTATACTCTTTTTGTGAAGGGGCTGCGGCGTAATTCCGAACTTAATATAAACCTAGCTTAAAGTAGACCTACTAGTAACTAGGATAATTATAGTAGAGCTTTATTAATTACTATAAAGGGATTAAGGTAGAGAGCCCCTATTAATAACTAGAGGAGATCTAGGTAGCTAATATAGTAGCTGAGCTAGGCCCTAAGCTCTAGTACTATATTATAGCAAATAGGTTACTAAAGTCGTAGCTTAACCTTAATACTAGGACTAGAAATACTAAACTGTAAAAATACCGAAGGTATATCTTAAAAAATCCTATAATAATCTTATAAGGTTTATATAAACCTTAATAAATAACTATAGTATATATAGTTATATACCCATATAATGTCTCTTTAAGAATACTTTAATAACTATAAAACATAAAGTAATAACCATAAAAGTATTTCCTTCATGGAATAAATACTTTAAAAATCTATATAAATTCTAATAATAACAATAACCTTATATATATATACATATTTATAATCCTTAGCTTTATAGCTATAAATATACAGAAATTACGCACGGACCACATAGTGATCCGAGCGCGATTTCTGCTTAATAAGCTACTGCTTTGCAGTTACGTTTCAGAATATCTTACCCCTCACTTCATGAGGGTAGGATTTGTAACTTAGAAACAACATCAACATTATCAACAATATCATTAATAATAACATCATTAATACCATCAATTAATTCCGGGGAAAATACCTCCTTATGCTTAAGTTTATCAGCTTTCATCACCATATTACTCAGCCTATTAATATCTATTATTCAGGCTGTTTTACCGCCCCTTTGGCTACCTATATACCTATTCTTACATAACCTTATAGTTAATATATAGATATATAATATACTAGTAAGGGACTAGGGGGCTAATAACAAGGGATAATAACTAGAGAGCTCAACCCTTAACTAGGAGGGGTAAACTAAGGCTCTAAAGGGATAGGCCTATAGGGATTATAGGAATACTAATAATTACTAAGAGGATACTAAGGACTTACTATAGGATATTAGGAAGGAAATTATCTATTATAATTATAAGAGGAAAGGCTATATCACGCTAAGGTGCCCGTACTATAAGAAGTATAACTACCCCTACTATAAAGAGAAACCCTACCCTAGTAAATAACTAGAGGAGGACTAAGTAGTAACATATGTAGTTTAATAGGGTAGTAACGAGCTATATTATATTAAAGTAATAATATAGGTCTAAGTTATAAGTAGCTAGAAGACTAGTACTATACTTATTAATTATAGAGCTAATAAGGATATTATAGACTAGAGGATTATAACTAATACCTAACTAGAGGCTAATAAGTTAGAACCTATTAGGGGAATATAGGTATTTAAGGGGCCTAACTATACTATATAGAAATTAGTAACCTAAATAACTAATAATATAAGTATCTAGCGGATAGCTTTATATAATTTTAGAATTAGTAATAGTAATAGTTATAACGCTATCCTAGGGATTCCTTAGTATATAATAGAGGGCTCTAATCTTAATTAGAGGGAGTTAGGCTAGAACTTTCTCTTATATAAGAAGAGTATTTACTTTATTATAGCTATAAAAAAACATAAGTATATTAAGAATAAAGCGAGAGTAGTACTTATAGGAGTACTATAAGTTAATTATATATTAACTACTAACTACTAGGGGGATATCTAAGACCCTAGGGATATTAAAGGGATTAAAATAAATATTCTACTAGAGTACTAGGTCTTTAAGAAGGTATTTAATATTAACTTAATAAGAATTATACTAGAGTTTAGGACTACTAGAAGCTACTTTATTAACTAGAGCCTAGAACTAGGCCCCTATTAAAGCCTATTTATATACTAGCTAAGAAGGAGTTAAAAGAGTTAAGAGATTATTTTTATAAAGCCTTATAAAAGGGATAGATTTACTTATTAATAAGCTTAATAAGGGTACGAATCTTATTTATCCTAAAGAAGGGAGGTAAGTTAAAGTTATATATAAACTACTAGGGGCTTAACTAAGTAACTACTAAGAACTATACCCCCCTCCGTCTAATTAATAAGATTTTTAACTAGCTCTCTAGAGCTAAGTATTTTAATAAGCTTAATCTTAAGGATATATACTACTAGTCAAGGATCTAGGAGGGAGATAAGTAGAAAATAGTATTCTATATATTATATAGCTATTATAAATATTATATTATACTATTTAAGCTTATTAATCTACCTACTACTTTCTAGATATTTATTAATAAGTTACTTATAAGCCTAGTTAATATTATTTATATTAAATATTTAGATAATATCTTAATTCTTAGTAATAATATAAACTCCTATATAGAAGCTATAAGATAGGTACTTACTTAGTTAGAAGCTAATAGCCTCTATATGAACCCTAATAAGTATAAATTTTATAAGGAGGAGATTAAATCCCTTAGGTTTGTAATCTTAGTAAATAGAGTTATTATAAAATATAAGAGAGTCTAGGTAATACCTAAGTAGCTAGTACTTATTATAATATAAGAGATTTAGTAATTTCTAGGATTTCTAGGGTTCTATAGGAGATTTATTAAGAATTACTCTAAGATTCATAGCTTACTTACTAACTAACTTACTAATATAGCTAAGGGATAGCTAATAATAATTAGGGAAGTACTAGTTACCTTCTACTAGCTCTATACTTTATTTATAGAAATACCTATACTATACTACTTTAATTCTATACTCCTAATTTAAGTTAAAACTAATATATTAGACTTTATAATAAGAGTAATACTAAGCTAGTTAGAAAGAGATATATAAAGACTAGTAGTATTTATATCTTAGAAGCTTAAGGGCGTGTAATTATAATATACTATACTACAGGTAGAACTACTAGCTATTAGGGAGGTAGTAGTAAGGTAGTAGTACTACTTACTTTAGTCCTAGTATTATATCTAATTTATTACTAACTACCTAGGTTATTAATACCTTATTAATAAAAAGATACTTAGTAGTTACTAGGCCTAGCTATTATAAGATTTATTAATATTTAACTTTGAAATTAAATACTAGCTAGGTTGCTATAACCTAGCTAATAGCTTATTATAGAAGCCTAACTATACCCTAGAGGATATAGAAATTAATAAAGCTAGGGACTTACTCTTATAAGACTTCGTATAACGCTTTAATAAGATTACTATCTAGAAAGTAAGTACTAGGTAGTAATAAGATATCTAATTACTAAATACCTCGCTAGAATAGCTTATACCCTCGCTCTAGGAATAAGTTAAGGAGGCTTAATAGAAAGACCCCTTTTATATTAATAAGGAGTAGGAATAACGAGGTATAAGGTAGTTATTAAATAATACTAATACCCTAAGATATTAGGAGGGCTTATATATCCCTAATAACTACTTACTTTAAAAAAGAGTTATTAGAGCCTTTTATAATAAACTATCTAGAGGTTACTAAGGGGTTACTAAGATACTAAAAAGGATTAGAAAATTATTCTTTTAGAATATATAGAAGAGCGATATAAAGGAATATATTAAAATATATATAATATACTAATATACAAAACTACGATATTACCTCCTATATAATAAACTTATACTCCTACTAGTACCTAGCTAGCCCTTCTAATAGATATTAATTAACTTTAATATAAAATTACTACCCTCTCTAATAATAATAAATAAGCTATATAATAATATTCTTATTATTATTAACTAGTTTATAAAATACTCCCTATATATCCCTACTAGGGAGTTACTTATTACTAATAAGTTAGCTATACTACTAACTAAATATATCTTCCTTACGTTTAGGCTCCTAGAAGCTATTATATCTAATTAGGGATCGCTATTTACTAGTAACTTCTAGTCTAAAGCATATTACCTACTAGTTATCAAGAGGAAAATTAGTATTACTTCTTATCCCTAAACTAATAGCTAAATAGAATGCTAGAACTAGAGTATTAAGCACTTTTTAAGGGCTTTCTATAATATTAACTAGGATAACTAGGTAATATAGCTTAACCTAGCCTAATTCGTTTATAATAACTCTTATTATAAAGCTACTAAGACGTTACTTATTAAGCTACTAATAGGATATTCCTCTTATAAACCTAATAATATTAAACCCTAGTTAAAGGGTTTAGTCCTAGTAATATATAAGAGAGTCTATAGCTTATTTACCTAGAGGTTAGCTATTACTAACTTACTTTAGAAGTATAATAATAGAGTAAGTTCTATAATCAGAGAAGGACCCCTATTATTTTTACTATAAGAGATCTCATATTACTTTTAATAAAAGATATTAAGTAGAGGTAGCCCTATTATAAACGTTTTAATAAATACCTAGGCTTATTTAAAATCTAATAGGTAATTAATAGAGGATAAGTATATAAGCTATAAATTAATAAAAAGTACTAAATTTATAATATTTGAACCCTTTTTTAGTTTAGCTATCTTACTACGAAATATCCTAATTAATAATAATAATAACGTCTATATAGTAGATTATATTTTTACCTATAGGGGCCCTAGATATAACTATTAGTACCTTATTAAAGAGAAGGGCTATAGCGAACTAGATAATTTATAGGAGCTATAACGTAATATATCTATAGACTTATGAAATAATTATAAAGCTTAATTATAAGTAAAAGTATTATAATCCCTATATAATTTAATAGGTAACTTAATAGGTAAATAGTAGTTAAGTAGAAATAGGGTATACTAGCTAGGTATCTTAATTTACTAGCTTAAAAGCCCCTAATAAGGCGAAAATAGACTCAAACAACGCCTAAAGGTAACTATATATTACTTGGAAGTTATTAGTAGCTTATAAAGAGCGCTCTTAAAAATTTTATATCTACTAGGTATTATTACTCTTCTCGCTAGGACTAGTTATATCCCCTTTAATATTATTATCTCTTAAATAAATAGATAGGGTAATAAATAGAGTAATTAGGACCTTATAATACTACTTTAAGTTAGAATATTAACTAGAGGAGTATTAATAAGGTACTAGTAGAGATTAGGTTAACTTATTACCTTATTATAAGCTTTATTTACCTCCTTAGTATACTTAGCTTATATATCTTATACCTCTAGCTATTAGCTAGCTAGCTACTCTATCTCTAGATAGTAGTAATAGAGCTCCTTATACTACTTATATAATAACTTACTCTACTTCTTAGCCTCCCTAGTAATATATTATTAATACTTAGCTATATTCTATAAAGTAACTACTTAATAGTTCTCTATTTCTATAGAGATCTTAGCCTCCTTAGCCTCATACTTCTTAGGTATTATAATAGCCTTGTTTTTCTTAACTTAGAGAGCTTTCTTAAATATAAGCTAGGTAATAAGGATCTCCTCTTAAATATAATTAAATACTTATAGTAAAGCACTAGGGAGGTACTAGGGACCTACCTTATTCTTAGTATACTATACCTAAAGGTTAGGCTTAGAACTAGCCTTATCTATAAGGTATTAAATCTTATTAGCAATACTTATTACATAATAAGTAGCCTATAGCAAGTTAGTAAATACAAAATATAGAAATACTAAGTAAAGCCTATAGTAATATAAGCCTTATTATTACCTATTTTAATATAAGACTTATATTTCATAGAGATATCTAATCAATAAATAGATTAATAATAAATTTAAAACCTAAAGCTAGCAAAGTATTAGATAAATATTAGATAAATACTAAATAAGAACTAAGAGCTTATTATTACTTTGAAAATAGAGAATTAAGCTTATAAGGAGCTTAATATTAGGGAGATCCTCCTTAGGGGGCTCTTACTTCGCTATTACTAGGAGGTACTAGTAGTAGGGGTACCCCTAGAGTATACCTATAGTAGGGAGGGGAGCTTTATTAATAGTATTAGTAGTAGTAGTAATAGAGGATTATATAATAATAAATTTATTATATAATAATTAAGATAAAGTTATTAATAGGGAGTAGGAAGCTAATAGTAAGTTATTAGTAGTAATAGTAATATTATAAAGCTAAAGAAATAAAAAAGAGAGATTTTAATAGAATAGGATTTTAAATAATATTTATATATTTTTAGCTTAATACTAAAACTAGCTTTTTATATAGCTAAAAGGAGGATAATCTCTAAATTATAATTTTATTTAACTTTATTTAACTTTATTATATATAAGGAAGTACTAAGTAGCTACTAGATAATAGCTAATAGCCCCTTATATTATAATAAAAGCTTTCTTTATCCCTAAAGGGAGAATACCCTAGTTAGACCTATAAAGGGGTTAAAAATATAATAATAAGTAGAAAATATAATTATATAAAGGGTGAATTTAAAGTAATAAAAATAAGCCTAAATAATAATATATTTTAGTATAACTTTATAAAAAAAGGAGGGCCTCTAGCCACTGCATAGTGATTTTACCTGCTTAAGTGCAATAGACCTTCTAACTCCGCGCCTCCTAACAATACATAGCCTTCGGTCACGTGATCCCTAATAACCTCCTAAGTTGCTGACTACCTTTCCTAACTATAGCCGCACTTATATATGCCCGTTATACTAGATAGCCTCACGATCTTTAACTTTATATTAATAATAATATAGTTTTTAATTATTTAAACTACGAAACTATTAACTTTTCCTCTCGTATACTACCTGCGCTACTAATACCGCCTCTATTACTACTTTATCCGCTAGAAGTTATTACTATCTTTACTATGCTATTATTAGTAATACTCTCTCTATTTAGTATAAGCTATACTTACTAATATTCCCCTAAGGGGCCTAGGCTACCTCTATCTTAATAGTGCGGAGGACCTACTTAAAGAAGGGCTACTCTATAGGGTATATAATAACCTGCCTAGCTTCTACTACTAAGTCTACTTACTTAGCTATAATATAATAATAAGTATCCCCTCTAGGGGTATTAATAAGAGCCCTCTTAAGGGCTATATTAATATTATACTCTCTATATATAATAGAGTAATTAAAAAAGGAGCGGGTTTTATTAATTATATTAATACTAAACTCTCTAGTAAGCTCTTATATATTATTAGTATTAAATAGTATACCTTGCGCGGGCTTAGCGTTTTTATATATAGGGTCTAGTATTAATATAGTTAAGGATTTATTATAGGTTAGATAAGGATAAGGAAGAGGGAGAGGTATAAGGCCCTACTTATAATAGTAGAGCTTCTTATACTTCTAGCTATAAGAACCTCTTAGGAAAGACCTCTTTAGTTAAGGAGTTACCTCTTATATAGTAGTATTCGCAATACCTTGCTAGAAGGTTAACCTTTTAGGTTAAGGAGTTATCTTATATAGTAGCTTTCGCAGCACCTTACTAGAAGGTTTAGCGAGGGCGTTACCACAAGAGCCTTAGTAGCCTATTTAGCTCTAATATAATTAGCCCCGGTATAGCGCGCGTCCGACTTTATATAGTAATATTTAGAGGGTTTACTTATAAGTAATAGGAATATATAGGGTTCCTATATAATTTTCCTTAACTAGTAGAGGGTATAGGTTAAAATACCTATATAGTATTTCCCGAATTATACCTGCGAACTAGGTGAATTTATTATAGTCTTTTTGCGAAGGGGCTGCGGCGTAATTCCGAGCTTAATAAAAAAAGGAGTAACCCTCGTAAGAGAACTTAGCTATAACTATCTAGATAACTACTAAGTAGTCCTAGACTTATTAAATAAAGCTATAGGAGTAGTTAGAGTAAGGGATTAGCCTTATTACTAGCTTACTACTCTTCTAAGCTATAAAGTCCCTTAATACCTAGGTATAAGAGCTATAAGAGTAGCTAGGGTAGAGAATAAGTACCTTATTACTAGCTAACTACTCTTCTAAGCTATCTAGCTATTTAAAAAAGAGTAATATAACTAGAATAAGGGATATTAAATTCTAAACTTATAGAAACTAAAAGTTATAAAATCTTATAAGGAAATACTAGGTACCCTCTAGGTAATTATTAAATAAACTAGTCTAAGGGTAGATTAATTTAGAGGGGGGGGATTATATTATAAGCTAGGATTATATTATAAGGAAAAGGGCTTAGTAAGCTAAGTAGGGAAGTTTATAAGAGTTAGGAGATATAGGGAGGTACTAACTAACTACTAAATAAGCCCCCTAGCCCTCGCTTAGTAAGACTAGAGGGCTAGAGAAGAATATTTAACCTTAGCTATACCTAACTATACTAACTCTATTACTCTACACCGCACTAGTTTGTGATACCACATCCTTTGCCCTAAAGAAACACCTGCGCTAGGTGATGCTAGCGGAGCTTCTAGGTCCCTACTTGTCTGAGACCTACATCTTCAAATTATTACAGAGGTATTCGCGGAGATAATTTCGAAAGTTTTCTGTGCTTCTACTTCTTCCGCGTGTATATATCTCAACTTGGCCGAACACGTTTCATCTCGTTTTCCCGTTTGCATCCGTCCCAGATCTCCAAGCCTGGAAAGGCCCAGCACGACGACAAGATGCTGGGGGAAAGCTCTTGCTGTTGTGACTAAACATCATCAGAAGATACCGAATCCAAAGGCTCACCCTTTCTGCCGTCGAACAACTCCTCGTAGCCCCGGTACAGCGTCAGCACAATCATCCGCACTCTTGTAAGATAGTCATGGAGTTACAGGAAGCTTTCCATGGCGACCTTTGTTTCTGATATCGTGGCCTTTCCGATACTGTACAGATTCCAAATAGGATCTGGGGCCTGAGTTGAATACCTGTTGAGCTGTCGGTGTTTCTCTGCGGAAAAGCTGGACCAGGTCTAATAGGACGAGATTCGTAAGCTTAAGGCGTGCCAGAAGGCAGGATGTAACGAGAACAGGAACGAGGATCGATTTACTATACCTTCAAGACGATGAGTTACTCGAGGATTCGTTGACGCTCTTATCCCCGTTCCTATGCCAGTGATGTCACATGTGCCACTGGCCGCTCTTTTCTCGCATTTCTTCAGCAATCACCGCAATGGGAATCTCTGGATTGTACGAGAGGGTCTGTTATGTGGGTTGAGGGAAGGTCTGTCACTGTTTCAACTTCTCCCACGTGTAAAAGACGTTAGTGCCTTCCCCGTCACTGCCAGGAAGACTGGATGCAGACTTTGTCTTCTGATTGGAGCTCATGTTGGCCGAATGGAAGAGAATCCCTGCATGATAATTTGATTCTGTGTCTCTTGATTCAATGCGTGTTAAGGAGCAAAGGGCGTGGCAATTGAGAGTGCAAGGCCCATGGAACTTATATCCCGGGTTTGCTGGCACCAGCACCGCTACCGGCAAGCATTTTCCAGCACAGCTTGGAGCAATTGGTAATTGAGGGACAGTCTACCTAGGATGATGCACCATCGATTCTAATATGTGTTGTCAGCATGCTTGTGCCACTGCGCTAAGGCCATGACTTTAAAGATACGATGAACGGCGCGTCTGGTCCTGACAATATACGATATACGGCGAAACTTGATGTGGTTTAGTGCGTGACATGATTACCAAGTTTGTCACAAGTACCTAAACAGCTTTCCACGCTAAAACTAGTGTCAGTCGCAAATTCTACGCCTCATAAATCCCATCTTAACGATTAGAGCTCCAGGGACCAATCAGCAAGCTATTCATATTGCAACGCCAGAGCTTTCACAATAACAAGCATCAGAGCAGACCCTGAAAGCCAACTGCTTTCTTGTTGGCTTTGGATCTTGACCTGTTTAGTCATTTCATCACATGCAGATGCACGGTTCCAGTGCCGACAGCCCCGGATTTAAGATCAATGATTGGAGATGTTGAGACTGGCCAGATGATACCTGCAAAAAAAAAACAAAAAAAACAGATAAGGAGCCCGACTTAAATACGTGTCTGCTTTCTTCTTTCGGTGCCCACCGAATCGCTATTCAGGCCATGTCATCTCAAATCAAATTTGTTTAACCTCAAAGTTGTCACCTTCCGTCCCTTCGCCGTCTGTCACCGCAGACGACTGGCTGGGTGCTGAAAGCTACAGAAGAACTCTCTATGACTTGCAGGGAATTTCTTCCGTCCCTGACATTCGGGTTCGAGATATCGTACAAAAGATCCAGTCCTTCGCTCCGTCAGCCTAAAACACGCAACCCATCCGCTCTTCTCTCATCACGGGGGAGAAGCACAAGCTCTTCTGTGAGACTGTCGTTCAAGCTGCAGAGCCCGTCATCCAGGGACATAGCGAAACAGCATGGAATAGCATGCAGGGTTTCATTCAAAATTACAAAGCCGCTTACGGTTCGGTACGTTGCTCACCATCCCTCGCCGATATCCTAAGGTAGCTGACAAACTGTAGGTGGTGATCTGGGAGAGTATGGATGCTTAGAAAAAAGGCGCAGAAACTCACAACTCTGCGGCTTAGATATATTCCCAATACGGTGACCACGCATCGGGTATGGCCTAGGTATTGCTCTGAACGGCTCTGGAGCTGGAAGGGGTGGGCGCCAATCTGCAATACATGCAGTCCATCCCACAAGTTGAGGCAGTCTTGAAGAAATTTTGTGGCGTGCCTGAGGACTACTCAATGAAGGCTCATATCAACTACAGAGACAAAGCCTAGCCTCACTCAGAGATCCCACCCAAGATGCTCTTCTCTGAGACATTCAACCAGCTAGGTAGAAACCACGCTGTGATACTTTCGCCACAAGCCCAAACACAGCGACCGTCTTGCATGACTTGGGTTATCCGGAACGAAGTTGAGTGATTCGGTAGAGTTGAAGCCAAGCAAGACGGCCTTTTGATAGATTGATGTTTATTTCTCCATGTCGCACATCCCTCCACTGGACTTGCCTGTGAAGCACTGCCAATCCCGGATCAAGATACACGTGCACCTGGGCCTCTCGGCCTCTTCCATACAAGCCTCATAGACATTCAACAGCTGCAGAGGATTCAGTGAAATTTACACGCGTACTTCAACGAGGAAAAAAAGATCAGGACTGCTACCTGGCCTATACGCTGAGCTCACTTTCAGCCCATAATCACTGTTCCCATACACAAACCTACCTACCATAGAGTATTTGGAAGTGTTCTCGCAAGTTGGCACGATATCACTTGTATTGAGTTCGGAATTACGCCGCAGCCCCTTCGCAAAAAGACTATAACAAATTCACCTAGTTTATACGCATAATTCGGGGAATACTATATAAGTATTTTAACTTATACCCTCTACTAGTTAAGGAAAATAATATAGGAACCCTATATATTCCTACTACTTATAAGTAAACCCTCTAAATATTACTATATATAAAGTTAGATGCGCGCCGCACTAGGGCTAATTATATTAGAGCTCAATAGGCTACTAAGGCTCTCGTGGCGTAGAAACGCCCTCGCTAAACCTTCTAGCAAGGTGCTACGAAAGCTACTATATAAGATAACTCCTTAACCTAAAAAGTTAACCTTCTAGTAAGGTACTAAAAGTGCTATAAATACTATTATATAAGAGGTAACTCCTTAACTAAAGAGGTCTTTCCTAAGAGGTTCTTATAGCTAGAAGTATAAGAAGCTCTATTATAAGTAGGGCCTTATACCTCTCCCTCTTCTTTATCCTTATTCCTTAACTATATTAATACTAAACCCTATATATAAAAACACTAAGCTTATGCGAGGTATATACTTTACTACTAATAATATATAAGAGCTTACTAGAGAGTTTAGTATTAATATAATTAATAAAACTTACTCTCTTTTTAATTACTCTATTATATATAGAGAGTATATTATTAATATAGCCCTTAAAAGGGCTCTTATTAATACCCCTAGAGGGGATATTTATTATTATATTATAGCTAAGTAAGTAGATTTAGTAGTAGAAGTTAGGCGGGTTATTATATACCCTATAGAGTAGCCCTTTTTTAAGTAAGTCCTCTATATTATTAAGGTAGAGGTAGCCTAGGCCCCTTAGGGGAACGTTAGTAAGTATAGCTTATACTAACTAATAGAGAGAGCGTTACTAATAATAGTATAGTAAAGATAGTAATAACTAGTAGATAAAGTAATAATAGAGGTAGTATTAGTAGCGCAGGTAGTATGCGAGAGGAAAAGTTAATAGTTTTATAGTTTAAATAATTAAAAACCACGTTATTATTAATATAAAGTTAAAGATCGTGAGGCTATCTAGTAGGGTATATATAAGTGCAGCTATAGTTAGGAAAGGTAGTTAGCAAGATCACGTGACCGAAGGCTATATATTATTAGGAGGCGCGGAGTTAGAAGGTCTGCTGCACTTAAGCAGGTAAAATCACTATGCAGTAGCCAGAGGCCATGTCACTTGTATGCTTGTGCCTACCGAGTTCGGTAAAGGGCTGTGTTGCTTTTCTGGGCGAAGGAATCGCTTGCATTAAAAGCCACCTAGCTCCAAGCATCTTAAAAGCAGCCCTGGAGTACTTAGCAAAGAAACCTGCTAGCTCGCTGTAAGCCAAGTTGGGCTAGTACATACATGGATGGGATGGTCAATTGTCCTTTCTTGCGTGTATAGAGTAGCACAGCATACGCCGTACGCCGTATACCGAATTTAATCTTCAACGCGCCATTTTCCTAGTGTCCCTGAGTTCGAGCCATCCCGACTCATTGAAGATATGAGCAAATGGTCGGTGCATGTTCCTCAGAGATAATACCAGCAATGGCGGACTCAGGCCCACGCGATACACTGGAAAAGGCACACCGCAAAGTAGAGACTGGATGCAAAGCCGGCAAACCCCGCAGACAAAAGGTAGTGCCACATTTCCTTTGCTGAAGCTCTGCTTCACGCTAATTGCGGATTCCAAGTGTGATAAGGCGAAGCCCATATGTTCCAGCTGCATCAAACATTCTACGGAATATCTGTAACTGCCCGTTGGGGCAACAATACTCCAGAGACGAAGATTCAAATCGACATGCGCTCAGCATATGGCGCTTTGCCCAGCTCCGAGAAGCAGTCCTCTGATATCCCTGTCTCGAGACTGGAGCCTTTCGGACATTGAACATTTGCCCCAGTACCTAACGACCACGTGCAACGCGACGTCGCAGCTGCCCGAGGTGACGGCTCATATCCAGGCGACGATCCCTCGCATAGCTCAAGATCATCCTTTCCAGATGCGGCATCCTTGCCGAAGCACCCATCCATCTATCCTAGTTACATCCAAATCGGAAAGGCCATTACGCCGCGTTGGCTTCGAATCATCACAGACTCGGTCTGCCAGACTTCAGGGCAGCGCTACAACACATGAACCCGGGAAATTGCGATGCATTAATCGCCTATTCCCAGGGTCTCGTATGTTGCGCCTTCGCCTGGCATGCCGTTTTCTACCAGCACGCAGACGGTCGCAAGTTCAGGGACAGCTAGCTGGCTGCCTCAGTGGTTCAATCTCCTCCGCGGATCGTCTCCTAGTCGAATCGTGCAGGCAATGGACTACGAACTGCCTGTACGCTTTGCCACCACCACTTGACGACGCCACCGAATTCTCAAACAGTGCAAATGGCCCCTGAATATCTGCACTGAAATTACGGCTGGTCTCTACAGTGATTTCTCCGAACTGTGAGGCTGTTCTACGCTATTGAATGGTCCTTCGCACAAGCCTCCATGGGACATCACAACACCCCCTTACGAGATACTATTACCACTGGGACGGGGCTCTACTAAACGATTTCATCGCCCTACTTCAAAAGGGAGAGCCGTGGACTCTAACCGTGTTGGCTCATTTCTGCATTCTGCTTTACCGGCCCGAAACACGTTGGTTGATGAAGGGCCATGGGGCGCGACTACTCCAGTCCATAAGCGAACGGCTCCATGATCAGTGGGAGGGTTATATCTAGAGGTCTCTTGACGAATTTGGACTGCAGGCGCAGGACCAAGGCGTGCCGTGAATGTGTTCCATGGTTTTACAAACTTCTACGAGCAACTGCAAGCTGTCAGGGCAGCCAATACCACACTAAGATATGACCTGCCATTCTCGGAGTGCAGAAGAAATTCACGTAATTCCGGCAAGCTTTATTGAATAGTTATGCTTATGGTTTCTCCGCGTCTTCAACCGCAACGAGAAATATTCCGGAGGACGTAGTCAAATCGTGTGAAGAACATGCGGCAATACAACTATTCATATCTTACACCATTTGGAGACTCCCCTGCCTTACTCAGTTTCATGTTCACGATTTCGCACATCTGCTCTATTGGCGCAGCGTCGCCATTGTCAGATCTATCACGTGTTACGACCGCAAGTGGCGCCGCACCGCAATAAGCGGGCGCGCGCGTGGCGTAATATTAGATAGCATACCATTTAGAGGCGTTATAACCGTACGAGGGCTTATTTATATATAAATATATATAATAGGAGCATAGCTTGCACTATAATTAAATATAAGGATGGCTTTGCTCATATAACTATAAATAACATACTTATTTAACCCCGGTTTCTAACCCCTAACTATATATAGAATCCTAGTTACTATATAATAGTATAACCTTACTATATAACTTATATATCTCTATAAATCTAAGTCGCTTATTATAATAAGTTATTAGAATAGTAAATCCGCTAGTATATAATTATCTAATATCATATATATACTATATAGACTTAATATATTTCTAAGAAGCCTATAGAGTTACTTATAGTTATAATAACTACGCTATAAAATACGAGGGTAATAAGGCTTTAAAACGAAGCTATTACTAATCTTTAGTATAAGATTATAAAGCTATAGTTAGCTTAGTAGAAGAAGTATAAAGAGAATAAAGCTCTTTAGTAGAAGTTATAAGAAATACTTAGGATAAACTTAGCGCTACCTAAAGTTAGTAATAGTAATAGAGATACTTTATGCCTAATAATATTACTATTACTAATAATAACCCTAGCTAGTCTAGCCTATTTATATTTTAAAATATAAGAGGTTAGCTTAGATATTATAATAATAGACGCCCTATTACTTAGGGAGCTTATTATACCTAAACTAAGTATAGACTACTTTAAGGACTTTTAAATAAAGTTCCTAAAGGATTAATACTTAAAAGAATCTATAAATTAGATTATATAGTTAATATAAGTATAAATTATACTTATAGTATATAGGGCTACTCTTAGGGATTACTTAACCCCTATAGAGGATCTTTATATAGTAGCTAAGATATATAATAATCTTATGAAAGGATTACTATTACTTATAATATATTCTTAGAGTACCTCTAAGATATAAGAGACTCTTTCATAGATATATACTAGTGCTAGTATTATACTACGAGGCTAATTATAAGACTAGATATATATACTAAAGCTTATAAAGGGAGATCTAATAGTATATATATTAAGGTTTAATAAATTATAATATAGATATTAATAAGTGGGTAGTACTATTACTCCTAAAGATACTATTTAAGCGTTTATTCAAGAAGTAGAGGATTAGTATTATAACTAAGCTATATATTAATAATTAAAGTATTGGAAAGGTGCTATTAAGTTAGTTAAGATATTTATAATAGATCTATAGAACGAGGCTTATATAACTAGTAAAATAAAGGCTATACTTATAACTTAAGTACATAAGATAACTAAGGGAGATAAGAAGGTAGAGCTTAAGAAGGATTAGTGAAGCCATAGTTATTTTAGTTATAAAGATGCTAATATAATATCGCGGTATTATCCTAATTATAATCCTAAGGATAAGGAATTATTAAGTTTATCTAATAATAATAAGAAGATAGATATACTTAAGAAGGAGTTTATAAAAAAGAGCTAGAAAGTAATAAAATAAGTTTACTACGCTTTTATAGACTTAAATAACTTCTAGGTAGCTTAGAATAACCTTATAAGTTACTTAATATAAGTAGATAACCCTATAGAGACTAAATAAGAGGATATTATTCTAAGGATAGTTGAATATAATAATAGCGTTTAGCTATAGGATATAGGCGCGAATATATATATAATTAATAACTTATTATAGTTTAATAATAATAAGTATACGCCTCTAATAATATTATATATAATCTATATAAGAGGAGGTAATATCTACCCTGAGTATATAGGTATAGTTACCCCATATTTTAATAATAGGGAATTATTATAGCTATAAGACGTTTTATATATACTAACCTTTCTAGTTAATATATTTAGTAGTAAATAACTATACCTTAGCAGATGTTACCTTAATAGGAAATAATTAGTAGGTATTAATAGGTAGGTATTTATAATACTTAATATTTAATAGCGAGGTTTTAACCTTAATATTACTTATAAGTAAGATTTAAGTATATAAGTTATACTCTGTTCGGCGCAAGCCGTACTCACCGACGTTCAAGCCCTAAGGGGCCTAGGCCGCCTCTACCTTAATAGTATAGAGGACCTACTCGAAGAAGGGCTATTTTATAGGGTATATAACGACCTACCTAGCTTCTACTACTAAGTCTGCTTACTTAGCTATAATATGATAATAAGTATCCCCTCTAGGGGTATTAATAAGAGCCCTCTTAAGGGCTATATTAATAATATACTCTAGCGGGTTTCATCGATTGCATCGAGGCCAAACTCTCTAGCGATCCCCTCGGCGTTATTTACGCTAAAGGGCGTGCCTCGCTCGGGCTTAGCGTATTTATATATAAGGTCTAGTACTAATATAGTTAAGGGATAAGGATAAGGAAGAGGGAGAGGTATAAGGCCCTGCTTATAGCAGCAGAGCTTCTTATACTTCTAGCTATAAGAACCTCTTAGGAAAGACCTCTTTAGTTAAGGAGTTACCTCGCGTATAGTAGCGTTTACCTTGCTAGAAGGTTGACCTTTTGGGTTAAGGAGTTATCTTATATAGTAGCTTTACTACGAGAGCCTTAGTAGCCCGTTTAGCTCTGATATAATTAGCCCCGGTGCGGCGTGCGTCCGACTTTATATAGTAATATTTAGAGGGTTTACTTGCGAGTAGTAGGAATATATAGGGTTCTTATATTATTTTCCTTAACTAGTAGAGGGTATAGGTTAAAATACCTATATAGTATTTCGTAAATTATACCTGCGAACTAGGTGAATTTGTTATAGTCTTTTTGCAAAGGGGCTGCGGCGTAATTCCGAGCTTAATAATAATATACTCTTTATATATAATAGAGTAGTTAAAAAAGGAGCAGGTTTTATTAATTATATTAATACTAAACTCTCTAGTAAGCTCTTATATATTAATAGTATTAAAGGGTATACCTCGCGCAGGCTTAGCGTTTTTATATATAGGGTTTGGTACTAATATAATTAAGGGATAAGGATAAGGAAGAGGGAGAGGTATAAAGCCCTGATTATAGTAGTAGAGCTTCTTATGCTTCTAGCTATAAGAACCTCTTAGGAAAGACCTCTTTAGTTAAGGAGTTACTTCTTATATAGTAGTATTTACTTTTAATACTTTACTAGAAGGTTAACCTTTTAGGTTAAGGAGTTATCTTATATAGTAGCTTTTCTAGGCTATAAGAGCCTTAGTAGCCTATTTAGCTCCGATATAATTAGCCCTAGTGCGGCGCGCGTCTAACTTTATATAATATTTAGAGGGTTTACTTATAAGTAGTAGGAACGCATAGGGTTCTTATATTATTTTCCTTAACTAATAGAGGATAGAGGTTAAAATACCTATATAGTATTTCCTATATTATGCTTGCGAACTAGGTGAATTTGTTATAGTCCTTTCGCGAAGGGGCTGCGGCGTAATTCCGAACTCAAGTATATAAGTTATATATACTATATAATAAAGGACTAAATCTAAGCTCTAGTACTAAAAGCTAGAGTGCCTAGGCTTTAGAGAGATAAAGAAAACCATTAAGATAATAAAGGGATATATAATTACTCCTAAGATAATAATCCCATAGCTATATAAAATATATAATCTTTTAAACAGTTTATAATACTTATTATATATACCTAAGCGCTATATAGGGAGGGTGAGAGAAATTCTTTATATAGCTATTAGAGAGGTAAAGCTAGTAAAGTATTATAAATACTTCTTACTACCTATAAATAATAAAACGCGCTTTAAAGTAATTATCTTTATAAATATAAAAGATAAGCTAGTATTAGGATAGGATAGGATAGACTTAGCTGCGCAACTTTCGGAAAGCTCCCTTAGCGCACGGATCCGTTGTAGGAAGACTATGGAGTAGAGCGTAGAGGAGAGGAGCGTAGCGGGCTTTAGTATTATATATATATTATTATAATTAGTACCTTAATAATCCTATACCTCGTTTTTTTTAGTATTCTTTTAGCAAATCCGCGCTTAATTTAGATAATCTCTTCTAATTAGATCTACGAATTATTCTATATATCCTTTAAGCTTTTTTTTAATATTCTTACCTATTTATAAGTAGAGCTATATTATTTATTACCTTTCTAGTTCCTATTAGCTCTAGCCCTTTCTAATAATACCTAGAGACGGATTTCTTTACTCTTTTTAATAGCCTTTATAGGCTTTTAGAGAGTGAGATACCTTTGCTATATCTATACGTCAATGCTATTAATATATATATATATATATATAATTAATCTACTTTAAATATGATAATAACTTAAGAAATTTATAAATAATAAATAATAACGATACGAATAATAATAAAAGCGTAGTTCGAAGAGAGGAAGATATTTGCAAACCTACCTTAGTTCTAAGGGAATAGTAATAGCTATGCTTTCTTATAGAATTAAGGTAGGAATAATATAGACCTGAAATCCTCCCTTTCTCCTTTTCTTTTTTTTAGTATACTATTAGTAGGTTCTAGTAAGTATATCCCTTTCCTTACCCCCTTATATATTATTAAAACCGCTATTATTTAACTAGTAAGTTATAGCTAATATAGCTGAGATAGCTATATATAATACTAATATAGAGATTAGTAGTCTTACTAAGCTAATAGGTATAGCGAGATTAACTAGATTAGTAACTAGAGACTAATAAACCCCTTATTATTATAGCCCTAAGTATTAAGAGCGACGTACTAACTTTAGAGAGATACTAATATAGAGAAGCTACGAATTCTTCTAAGATAAGGGCGTTATTAGGAAGACCTTTTTATATTAAGTAATAAGACTTAAAGTAGATCTATAATAGCCTAGAGTAATAAGATCGAGGTTACTAGACCTTTCCTATATTTATTTAGTTATTTAGTTTATACTATTTCCTTTTTTACTTTATTTAAAGAAAGTTATACTTACCTACTTTATCTTTCTATTTAGAAGATATTATAATAATAACTTTACTCTATTAACTATAATACTTTATTACTTTAATTATATAACATTAACTTTAATATTTATAAACTTATAAGTATTATATCTTCTTCTTCCTTAGCTAACTTAGATACTAGACCCTCTTCTAATAAAGGGAAATAGCCTAAAGAGAGATTTATAAGAGCTTCGTTTAGCGAGATATAACCTCGTGCTATAAGGTAGCTAGCTTCTAATAATAGTATAGATAGGTCTATGAATCCTACTTCTAGGATAGGAGTAATACCCTTAAGTACTCTATATTCCCCTAAAGGAAGTAATACTAATTAGGATATTATAGCCCTTATAGATCTCCTTATAAGATATCCTATTATTATAGTAATAACTCCCTATTTAACTAGAGCGCCTAAGTTTATAAGTACTAATATCTCCGACTTTATTACTAACTATAAGAGCTTTTTAAAGCTTTACTATAAGACTAATAAAGATATAAAGAACGAGGTCTATATATATAGCT
>JAVHLU010001590.1:0-28065 GCA_036785755.1 Colletotrichum ledebouriae
AACCTCTTAGGAAAGACCTCTCTAGTTAAGGAGTTACCTCTTATATAGTAGCGTTTATAGTACCTTTAGTACCTTACTAGAAGGTCGACCTTTTAGGTTAAGGAGTTATCTTATATAGTAGCTTTTATAGCAACTTACTAGAAGGTTTAGCGAGGGTATTACTACGAGAGCCTTAATAGCCCGTTTAGCTCTAATATAATTAGCCCTAGTATAGCGCGCGTCTAACTTTATATAGTAATATTTAGAGGGTTTGCTTGCGAGTAGTAGGAATATATAGGGTTCCTATATTAGTTTCCTTAACTAGTAGAGGGTATAGGTTAAAATACCTATATAATATTTCCCAAATTATGCCTGCGAACTGGGTGAATTTGTTATAGTCTTTTTGCGAAGGGGCTGTGGCGTAATTCCGAGCTTAATAACCTTATACCTAGCTACTATAAGGCCTTCTTTAATAATGTTACTATTAAAGGACTAACTTTATAATATACTAGGGAGCGCTAGCTCTTAGCTCTTCTAATAGCATATCAATAATAATGTTTAGTATTTAATATAAGTAAATAATATAGTAATCTCCTTATATAGTAGTCTCCTCTTACTATATAATCTTTTATATACCTCCTGCGCTTATTAGAGCTATATATATTCAGAGAGATAAAAAGGGATAGGAGTTAAGTATACTATAGGCTATATTAAGGAGTAGCTACTTACGTTTATAGCTTATATACTACTTAAAAACTATAGGTACCTTATAAAGGAGATATATAAGGAGATCTTTTAGAGATTAAAAGCAATTATTAATAACTATTTTACTAAAACCAGTCCTTACTAACTACTTTATATTATATTTTTAAGTTTTATTTACTAAGTCTAGTTATAGCAAACTTTATCTAACCTTTATAAAGGTATAAATATACTAATTAGTACCTATTCCTACTAGCTACTAGCTGGAGCCTTATTATATATATAGGTCCTACTAATAAAGAGCTAGGAAAAGCTAATAAGAGCTAATAAGAGCTAATAAGAGCTAATAAGAGCTAATAAGAGCTAATAAGAGCTAATAAGAGCTAATAAGAGCTAATAAGAGCTAATAAGAGCTAATAGGAGCTAATAAGAGCTAATAAGAGCTAATAAGAGCTAATAAGAATAATATAAACTAAACTAAGCTATATAGATATATATTTATCTAGATATAGGATAAATTATATTAATTCTTTAAAAGACTAATTAGATTTAAGCTTTTAATATATAGATATTTAATAGTAATAAGAGAGTTTCTTTTTTTAGGTAGCCCTAGCCTCCTAAAAGGTAAAGATTACGCTTCCTAACGGAAGGTAATAAAGAAAAGATCGAGTCTTACTTAGGGATTTATAGATTGATTTTAGAATGTTTATTACGGGCTACGCCTAGGGTAAGCCTACCTAGGCTTCTACCTAGATTCACTACCTTAGGGAGCTACCTAGGGCTTACTTAGGGCTTACCTAGTTACTCCCTATAGACTAGTAAAATCTCTACTAGAGACGAAAACTTCGCCTTTTCCTCTTTAGTATAAATAAATAGTATTATAATAAATTCTTCTTAAATAGACTTAGGTCTAACCCCTTATATATTTAAGTTTATAACTAGAATAATATTAATAAGTTAAGCGCTACTTCCTATTAGTTAGTAAGATAATTAATAATAATATAGCTAAAACCTAAGATAAGCTATTATAAGCTAATTTAGTAGTAGTAATAAAGTCCCTCTAGTAATAGTTATAAGACGTTACGTAGGGGAATAGCTAATATATAGCTATATAGATCCCTATAAGTACTACTAATAAGGTACTAGTAATACCTAGTATAATATATTAGAAGCTACTACTCTTACCCTTAAAATGTTTAAGTAAGTAAAAGGAATAGATTACTTAAGTATAATAAATAAGGTATAAGATTACTATAGATATAGCGTTCTATACTATAGATATAGAGATATAGTACCTTATTAACTCCTATTTAAATCTTATACCCTAGTAGGTAGTTTCTACTTTCTATAAAGCTAGGGGAAGTAGAGGAAAATATAACCCAGAGGACTTTATAAGTTACCTAGACTAGATATATAAGGACCTAAATATCTAGTTATAAGCTATAGCCTAACTAGAGACCCTCTAGTAAAAGGAGAATAAATCCCTAGTAACCTGCTTACTAAGATCTAAATAGATATTAATTAATATAAGTAATATAAACTAGCTAAGATAAGTTTAGATCTTACTTCTAGAGGCCTCCCTTACCCCTAAGCTAAGGGACTAGCTAATTATTATTAACTTACTAGCTAATTATAATAAGTAGCTCTTAAAAGTTTCAAGTATTATATAGAAAGTAGAGCGCTAGAAGGTTTCTAATAACTACTTAATAACCTACTTATTATAAATTAGTGCAGTGCAGATTAATAAAGTTAGTATAGTTAGGTATAGCTAAGGTTAAATATTCTTCTCTAGCCCTCTAGTCTACTAGGTAAGGGCTAGAAGACTTATCTAGTAGCTACCTAATACCTCTCTATATCTCCTAACTCCTATAGACTTCCCTATTTAGCCTACTAAGCTCTTCTCCCTATAATATTATCCTAGCTTATAATATAATCCCCCCCCTCTAAACTAATCTACCCTTAGACTAATTTACTTAGTAATCACCTAGAGGATACTTAATACCTCCCTATAAGACTTTCTAACTTTTAGTTTCTATAGGTCTAGAATTTATTATCCCTTATTCTAGGCATATAACTCTTCCTTAGATAGCTACGTAGCTTAGAGGAGTAATTAGCTAGTAATAGGGTACTTATTCTCTACCCTAGCTACTCTTATAGCTCTTATACCTAGGTATTAAGGGATATTATAGCTTAGAGGAGTAATAAGCTAGTAATAAGGCTAATCCCCTATTCTAGCTACTCTTATAGCTTTATCTAATAGGTATAGGACTACCTAGTAATTACCTAGGTAGCTATAGCTAAATTCCCTTATAAGGATTACTCTTTTCTCTAGGGGGCTATATTAAAATATATTAGTATTTAAGGCTTACTTTTATTAGTTTAAATTTACCCTCTAAATTATTAAATTTTCTACTTATTATTATATTTTTAATACCTTTATAGGAGTAATAAAGATATTCTCCCCCTAGGAATAAAGAAGGTCTTTATTATAATATAGGGGGTTCCTAGTAGTTATGTAGTAGTTATCTAGTGCCTCCCTATTCTTAGTAAAGTAAGCTAAAGATAAATAATATAATAATCTAGAGATTATCCTCCTTTTAGCTATTTAAAAGCCTAGTTTTAGTATTAAGTTAAAAATATATAAATATTATTTGAAATTTTACTCTATTAAAATCTCTCCTTTTTATTTTTTTTAGATTTATAATACTAACGCCGCTACTAGTAACTTACTATTAGCCCCCCGCTCCCCTACTAATAACTTTATCTTAATTACTATATAAGAAATCTATTATTATATCTTCTACTACTACTAATATTATTGATAAAGCTCCCCTCCCCGCTATAAGTATGCTCTAGGGGTGCCCTTGCTATTAGTACCTCCTAGTAATAGTAAAGTAAGAGCCCCCTAAGGAGGGTCTCCTTAATATTAAGCTCTTTATAAGCTTAATTCTCTATTTCAAGAGTAATAGTAAGCTCCTTGTTCTTATTTAGTACTTATCTAATACTTATTTTATACTTTACTAGCTTAAGGCTTTAAATTTATTACTAATCTATTTATTTCTTAGATATCTCTACTAAATATAAGTATTATATTTAAATAAGTAATAGTAAGGCTAATATTATTCTAAGTTTTACTTAGTATTTTCTTATTTCTTATTTACTAACTTACTATAAGCTACTTATCATATAATAGGCGCTATTAATAAGATTAAACGCCTTATAAATCAAGCTAATTCTATACCTAACCTTTAGGTATAGTATACTAAGAATAAGATAGGTCCCTATTACCTCCCTAGTACTTTATTATTAGTATCTAATTATACTTAGGAGGAGATCCTCGCTACCTAGCTTATAGTTAAGAAAGCCCTCTAAGTTAAGAAGAATAAGGCTATTATAATATCTAAGAAGTATAAAACTAAGGAGGCTAAGATCTCTATAGAGATAGAGAATTACTAGGTAGTTCCTTTAGAGAATAGAGCTACGTATTAGTAGCGCGTCGCTATAGAAGCTAAGAAATAGACTAAGTTACTATATAAGTAATATAAGGAGCTTTATTACTATTACTTAGAGATAGAGTAGCTAGCTAGTAAGTAGCTAAAAGTATAAGATATATAAGCTAGGTATATTAAGGAGGTAAATAAAGCTTATAATAAAGTAATAAGTTAACTTAATATCTACTAGTACCTTATTAGTACTCCTCTAGTTAGTATTTCTAACTTAAAGTAATATCGCGAGGTTCTAACTACTCTATCTATTACTCTATTTATTTCTTTAGGAGATAATAATACTAAGGGGGATATAACTAGTTCTAATAAGGAGAGTACTAGCGCCTAATAGATATAAGATTTTTAAGAGCGCCCCTAGTAAGCTATTAATAACCTCTAGGTAGTATATAGTTACTTTTAAGCGTTTTTCTAGTCTCCTTTCGCCTTATTACGGGCTTTTAGGCTAATAAATTAAGATACCTAGCTAGTATACCCTATTTCTACCTAATTACTATTTAACTATTAAGTTACTTATTAAATTATATAGGGATTATAATACCTTTACTTATAATTAGGCTTCATAATTATTTTATAAGTCTATAGATATATTATATTATAGCTCCTATAAGTTATCTACTTCGCTATAGCCCTTCGATTTAATAAGGTACTAATAGTTATATCTAGGGCCCCTATAGGTAACGATATAGTTTACTATATGGACGTTATTATTATTATTAATTAGGATATCTTATAGTAAACTAGCTAAGCTAAAAAAGGGTTCTAATTATATAAGCGTGAATATGTTATAGATTTAGTATTTTTTATTAACCTATAGCTTAAATACTTATCCCCTATTAATTACCTATTAGATCCTAAATAGGCCTAGATATTTATTAGAAAGTTTATATGAGGGCTACCTCTATTTAATATTCTTTTCTAAAAGTAATATAAGATCTCCTATAGTAAAAGTAATAGGGGTCCTCCTCTAATTATAGAACTTACTATATATTTTATTATACTTCTAAAGTAAGTTAGAAATAGCTAACCTCTTAGTAAGTAGCGTATAGATTCTCTTATATACTACTAGGACTAAAACCTTCAACTAAGGTTTAATATTATTAGGTCTATAAGGGGAATATCCTATTAGTAGCTTAGCGGGTGATATTTTAATAGCTTCGTAATAGCAGTTATTATAAACGAATTAAGCTAGGTCGAGCTATATTACTTAGGCGTTCTAGTTAATATTATAGAAAGTCCGTAGAAAGTGCTTAATACTCTAATTCTAACGTTCTATTTAGCTATCTATTTAGGGATAAAAAGCAGTACTAATCTTCCTCTTAATAACTAATAAGTGATATACTTTAGACTAGAGGTTACTAGTAAATAATAATCCCTAATTAGATATAGTAGCTTCTAGGAGCCTAAACGTAAGGAAGATATATTTAGTTAGTAGCGCAGCTAATCTATTAGCTATTAGTAACTCCCTAGTAGTGGTATATAGGGAGTATTATATAAATTAATTAATAACGATAAGAATACTATTATAAGGCATATTTTTGGTTATAAGTAATAATAGTAATTTAGTAATAAAGTTAATCGATATTTATTAGAAGGGCCTTGTAGGTACTAGTAGGGGCGGAAGTTCACTATATAGGAGATAGTATCTTAGTTTTATATACTAATATATTATATATATCTTAATATATTCCTTTATATCGCTCTTCTACGCGTTCTAGAAAAACGATTTTCTAATCCTCTTTAGTATCTTAGTAACCCCTTAGTAACCTCTAGATAGTTTATTATATAAGGCGCTAAGGACTCTATTTTAAAGTAGGTAGTTATTAAGGATATATAAGCCCTCTTAGTATCTTAGGGTATTAGAGTTATTTAATAACTACTTTATATCTTATTATTTCTACTCCTTATTAATATAAGAGGGGTCCTTCTATTAAGCCTCCTTAACCTATTTATAGAGTGAGGGTATAAGTTATTCTAGCGAGGTATTTAATGGTTTAATATCCTATTACTACCTAATACCTACCCTCTAGATAGTAGTCTTATTAAAACGTTATAGGAAGTCTTATAGGAGCAAGTCCCTAGCTTTATTAATTTCTATATTCTCTAGGGTATAGTTAGGTCTCTATAATAAGCTATTAGCTAGGTTATAGTAACCTAGTTAGTATTTAATTTTAAGGTTAAATATTAATAGATCCTATAATAGCTAAGCCTAGTAGCTACTAAGTATCTTTTTATTAGCGAGGTAATAGTAACCTAGGTAGTTAGTAATAAATTAGATATAATACTAGGAGTATAATAAGTAGTGCTACTAGCTTACTACTACCTCCCTAATAGCTAATAGCCCTGCCTCTAGCGTGCTATATCATAGTTATACGCCCTTAAGCTTCTAAGATATAAATAGTACTAGTCTCTATATATCCCCCTCTAACTAGCTAAGTATTACCCCTATTATAAAGTCTAATATATTATTTTTAATCTAAATTAGGAGTATAGGATTAAAGTAGCGTAGTATAAGTATTTCTATAAATAAAGCGCGGAGCTAATAGAAAGTAACTAATACCTCCCTAGTTATTAGTAGCTATCCCTTAGCTATATTAGGAAGTTAATTAGTAAGTAGGCTATAGATCTTAGAGTAGTTCTTAATAAATCTCCTATAGAACCCTATAAATCCTAGAAATTACTATATCTCTTATATTATAATAAGAACTAGCTACTTAGCTATTACCTAGACTCTCTTATATTCTATAATAACTCCGTTTATTTAAACTATAAACCTAAGGAATTTGATCTCCTCCTTATAAAGTTTATACTTATTAGGGTTTATTTAGAGGCTATTAGCTTCTAACTAGGTAAGCACCTATCTTATAGCCCCTATATAGGAGTCTATATTAATAATAAAAATTAAGATATTATCTAAATATATAATATAAATAATATTAACTAGGCCTATAAGTAACTTCTTCATAAACGTCTAGAAGGTAGTAGGTATATTAATAAGCCTAAATAATATAATATAATATTTATAGTAGCTATATTATATCTAAAATACTATTTTCTACTTATCTACCTCCTAGATCCTTACCTAATAGTATATATCCTTAAGGTTAAGCTTAGTAAAGTACTTAGCTCTAGAGAGCTAGTTTAGGATCTAATTAATTAGAGAGAGGGGGGTATAGTTCTTCGTAGTTACTTAGTTAGGCCCCTAGTAGTCTATATATAACCTTAACTTACCTCCCTTCTTTAGGATAAACAGGATTAGTACCCCTACTAGGCTTATTAATAAATATATCTACCCCTTCTATAGGGCTTTATAGATATAATCCCTTAACTCCTCTAACTTCTTCTGAGCTAGTAGGTAGATAGGTATAAATAGGGGCTTAGCTCTAGGCTCTAGGTTAATAGGGTAGCTCCTAGTAGTTCTAAACTTTAGTATAGTTCTTATTAAGTTAATATTAAATACCTTCTTAAAGTCCTAGTATTCTAGTAGGATATTTATTTTAATCCCTTTAATATCCTTAGGGTCTTAGGTATCCTCCTAGTAGTTACTAGTTAATATATAGTTAACCTATAGTACCCTCATAAGTACTACTCTCGCTTCGTTTTTAATACGCCTAAGTTCCTTTATAGTTATAATAAGGCGGATACTCTTCTTATATAGGGGAAAGGTCTAGCCTAACTCCCTCTAATTAAGATTAGAGCACTCTACTATATACTAAGGGATCCCTAGGATAGTATTATATTTATTACTATTACTAATCCTAAAGTTATACAAAGCTATTCGTTAAATACCTATACTATTAGTTATTTAGGTTACTAACTTATATATACTATAGTTAGGTCCCTTAGATACCTATATTCCCCTAATAGGTTCTAACTTATTAGCCTCTAGTTAGGTATTAGTTATAATCCTCTAGTTTATAATATTCTTATTAGCTCTATAATGAATAAGCATAGCACTAGTCTTCTAGCTACCTGCAACTTAGACCTATATTATCGCTTTGATATAACATAGCTAGTTGCTACCCTATTAAACTATATATATTACTACCTAGTCCTTATCTAGTTATTTACTAGGGCAGGGTTTCCCTTTATAGCGAGGGTAGCTATACTTCTTATAATCTAAGCACCTTAGCATAATATAGCATTTTTTCTTATAACTATAATAGATAATCTCCTTTCTAATATCCTAGTTCTTAGTATCCTCCTAATAGGTATTAGTATTACTATAGTCTAAGTGAGTTTACTCTTTTAAGGCCTTAGTGAGTCCCTCTAGATAAGTAGGTTAGCCTTCTAGTTGTTATCTATTACTATTAGTCCCCTAGTCCCTTACTAGTGCCTTATATATCTATATATTAACTATGAGTTTAGTATTTCTAGCCTTAGTATTAAGGTTAAGCTGCGACTTTAGTATCTTATTCGCTATAATATAGTATTAGAGCTTAGGGTCTAGCCTAGCTATTATATTAGCTACCTAGATCTCCTCTAGTTATTAATAAGGGCTCTCCGCCTTAATCCCTTCGTAGTAATTAATAAAGCTCTAGTATAACTATCCTAGTTGCTAGTAAGCCTATTTAAGCTAGGTTTATATACTAAGGATCCTAGACCCTATATTAGCTATACTAATAGCTAACTAGTCCTTTATCGCTACCTAAGTAATATCCTTTACCTTATTACTATAATTAATAGAGAGGTATAAGGTCTATTACTTTACTACTAATCCCTCTAGATACCTAGTAGTAAATAATACCTTTTCGAGGTCTAATATAATCTTATTTATCATAAATCGCGCGTTAAGATTAAATATAAATTAATTAAAGTTAGTCTAGGTACCCCTTTTATACTTAAGTATTAGGAGATATTTCCCCTAAAGCTCTAATTAGTACTTCTTTAATTTACTACTAATAACTACCTAGTAGGTAATAGGGTTACCTACTAGGGTTAATAATTAGCTAGCTATTAAGGCCTTAAGATATTCCTCTTTATACTTTAGTTAACCCTTTTTTTCTTCCTCCTTAATAAGTTAAGCTAATTTAGCCTCTATTAATTAACTACCTAATCCTCTATTAGTACCCTTATTACTATTCTATTTTATAGGCGTCTTATCCTATATTTAGCTACTTAGTTGCTCCTAGCTAGTAGGGGATCCTAATAGTAATATTATATTTATCTCCCTAGTAGACCTATAGGTAAGTATTATATTATTATATATTATATTTCTCAAATAGTCTATACCCCTATTAATATAAGTACGAGAGAAGAACGTATTATTAACTAGTATAATATAGAGTAATAGAGTTAGTATAGTTAGATATAGCTAAGATTAAATATTTTTCTATAGCCCTCTAGTTTACTAGGTAAGGGCTAGAAGACCTATCGAGTAGCTACCTAATACCTCCCTATATCTCCTAACTCCTGTAGACTTCCCTACTTAGCCCGCTAAGCCATTTTCCCTGCGATATTATCCTGGCTCGTGACACTACTAGAGACCTATTACTAAGGATATTAAAGGGGATATTTATATAACTAGAGTTATCTATATCTTATAAGTTAAGGAGTAAGATATTATAACTATTAAAACTCTAGGCTCTCCTTAAATACCTCTCTAATATAATACTAATAGATTTAGAAAGGTATAAGGGATTCCTCTACTTATTATACTTATAGAGTTAGAGGTTATATTACTTAGCGCTACCCTAATAAAGATAACTATTTACTTAGGGTTATAAAAGTAAAACCCCTAAAAAAAGAACTAATAAATTATAAGGTTATAAATAACTACTAAGTAATAATTAACTCTTTAGAAGAAGATAAGGAGTTAGGAAAAAACTAATTCTAGAGTAGAATTAAGCCCTAGAGCTTACTAAGGAGGGGATATTAAATTAATAAGAATATAAATAAGAATAACTAGCTAATAATAAACTTATTATTATTTAGGTTAGAGTTGATAGAGGATATCTAGTATATACCCTAGTAAATACTAGGAGTAATATTTATATAATAATTAACCTTTCCCTAGCTTAATACTTTGACTTTTTATATATTAAAAAGAGATACTAACTTATAAAGAGATATATACTTAGTAGATTATTACTAAGTAATACTCTAGGTATAGTAGTATTTAATCTAGAAATAAGTAGTTATACCTAGCATATCTTTATATATATAGTTAATAGCCTAGACCTTAATATCCTCTTAGGGCGCCCCTAGATAGATATAAGAGTATGGCTATAGGCCTAAACCAGGAAAGGCTAGAATGCTAGAACGTTGGTATGCGTAGCTTTATTAAACTATTGCTTACCCTTCTAAGTCTCTAGCTTGTAGAGTTTTCTTAAGGGGGTATATATTTACTGCTAATTCGCTAATGTTTTACTAATAGCGTTAGCTCTATATCCTATACCCGCTATTATTCCTTATAATTACCCCCCCCCCCTCTAAAGCCTTAGTCCCTAAGGCGTACTAGTAGGGTAATACGGCTCTATATCGTTATAGATATCGTTACTAACTATAGGGTAGCCTTTTTACGCCTTTATTATATTATTTGCTCTCACCCTCTACGCTAGATCTAGGTAATTATAGCAAATAACGTATTTTCGTTTTCCTAGCGCGTCGTAGGTATTCTTAAATTTTAATTATTATTATTATTTCTTAATTAGTTACTAATAGTTATATAACTATTTCGTAGTATATAACTAGTAATTATTTTACCTTACTACCTAGTAACTCGAAATATAAAAGGGCGTTTTCTTTTTAAGGTTTCTAACCTAGTTAGAATTTCTCCTCTTTATAATCTTTTTTAGTCTAGCTACCTCTCCTATTTTAATACCTATTTTATAAGCCTTTACTATAATTATTAAGTTATTTCCCTTCTCTCTTCTAATCTTACTTATATCCCTCTCTAGTATCTTAGTAATAGCTCTCTATAATATCTTATATTACGCATATACGTATAGTTCTTATAAAATACCTCTATAATCCCGAGATCCTTTCTAGCGATCTTATTAGTAATACTAATAGCAGCTATCCTTACCTTAGCTATCTTTATAAAATATATTAGGATATTATCTACCTTCGCTATATATATAGCGAGTATATATAGAAGTATATCTATTATAACTTTAATAAGAAGAAATATACTACTATAAGTCTCTACTAATTTGCTAACGGGTTACTATATATTAATATTTCCTAGGTCCCCTAGGAGCTTTAGGGCGTAGCCTAGACTACTTAGAATATATTCTACTAGATCTAGATCTAGGAGCGTAATAGTATTCTAACCCCTCTTTATTATTATTATATTCTAGCTATACTTAGTAACTATTTAGTAGTATAGAAGTATATCGCTAAGGTTATTTATAATCCTACTACTAGTAGTAATAGCTATAATATAGAGTAGCTTTAGCTCTAGGAGCTCGCCTCTATCTATAAGTACCTCGCGCTCGATATCCTAGTCTATATAAGCTATTACTTACTATTCCCTCGCTAATTATATCCTACTAACTACTAGTTTTTAGGTTAGTATCTTTTATAATAATATTAATATTCTTTAGCGCTTAAATACTACCTAGCTAGCGTATATTTATAATAATAATCCTATTAACTACCTCTATAACGAGATTAACTACCTACTTAATAACCCTTTAATAAAACTAGTCCCTAAGCGCGCCTATAAGTATAATATCGCCCTTTTCCCTAGGTTTTATAAGGAGCTTTAAGAAAATCTCGCTAAGTATACTACTAATAATATCCCCTCTTACTTTATTATTATTACTAGTACTCGCCCTATCTCTCGCACCTCTTACCTTAATACCCCTACTAAGTATAGCTAAAGTAGTAGCGAAGAGTTAGTAAAGAAGACTAAGAGAGCTAAGGTTACTATTACTATCTCTAATAGTAATAGTTCTAGTAGCGAGTCGGGTAGTAGCGCTAATAGTAAGTTAGCTAGTAGCGCTAGTAGCGAGTTAGCTAGTAGTTAGCCTACGGGTAGCGATAATAGGGATACTAATAGCGCTAGTTTAGTAACTAGTCGCTATAGTAGTTATAGTAATACTACTCGTAGTTATAGTAGTTATAGTAGTCGCCCCTGTAGCTATCCTAAGAAGTTAATAACTAATTAGATAGTTAGCTCTTTTCCCCTTTTATAAGATAATACCCCTTTTTACTATAGCTTTAGTAATAATTCGCCGCTTAATTTAATTAACGTTTTACTTCTAAACTAAGTTCTATTTTATAGTCTTATAGTCTACGATTGCTAACTTATTATAGTAGTTTTAGTAGCTAGTTATCCTACCTCTTATAAGCCTTCTTATATTATCTATTAAACTTATAAATAGCCTCGTGCGTATTTACTAAATTCTCTATAGGTTCCTATATATTATGTTCTATAAGCTAACCTACTTACTTAACTAAGTATTATATATTATTACTAACGCTTTACTATATAATAATCTCTTTAACATCCTATTCCTCTAGCTTATCCTTAAGCTCTGGGTATATAGGTAAGCCTTTGCTACTTACTTAGCGATTATCTTATAGTTCTAGTAAGGTAACTAAGAATGTATTATATATCCTTTAGTACTATAGTAGTAAATAAACTCTATAAGCTTATATACTAATTAGTTTAATAATAGCTACCTATATAAACCTAGGCGCTAGTTTTTTATTCTTAAACTAGAAGTTCTTTATTAATAGCCTGACGACTTATCCCTAATAGTAGGTTTATTCCTTATACCTCGCGTTATAATACTTAGCTTACGCCTTAGTAGCCTTCTACTATTATTCCTAAGCCCTCTTATAAAGCCTTAAGATATATTTAATTTACTCCCTTACGCCCTATACTATAACCCTATTCGCAGGGGTTATATATTCCACGTAATATAGATAATAGCTATATAAGGCCTCTATTAGTAAGCACCTAGTATTACTATAGTAATTATTCTTATATATAAACTTAGCCTTAGGTAACTAGATAGCCTATTCTTATAGCAAGTTACTAGCGTACGCTCGTAAGTACTTTTCTAATATCTAGTACGTCCTTTTAGATTACTTATTAGTCTAGGGGTAATATATAATATAGAGGTAGCGCTTAATAGCCCTCTCTCTCGTAAATTCCTCCTAAAATTAGCTAGTAAGGAGCTTATCTTAGTTACTAATAATACCCTCTAGGGTATTAAAATAGCACTCTACTTATTTATAAATAATCCGCACTAGCTCGGCAGCTATTAGCTACTTTATTATTAGGATAAATATAGCGAACTTAGTTATCTAGTATATAATAATAAGAACTATGTTATACTCCCCGCTTTTATACTAATAGCTTAGTAGCAATCTAGTAATAAAGTCTATACTAATTTCCTAAAATAGGTATACTAGTAGGGGTAGTAGGTATAACTTTCTATAGGGCTTATACCTTAGAACCCGGATCCCTTAGTATATATAGCACCCTAGAATATAATTATATATTTCTATAGCTAAGTTTAGCTAGTAGAACTTCCTCGAGATTAACTTAGTAGTCTTATTTACCCCTATATAACCCGCCCTGCGGTCGTCGTGGTATTAGTAAAGGATTTTAAGTCTTAGGGACCTCTCCTAGGGTATCTCTAACCTTCCCTTATAGAACAAGGTTCCGTAGCTATTAATTATATAGCCCCTATAATCGCTAGCTAGTCTATATACCCTCTCTAATTAGGTCTAGTAATATAAGTTATTAGCCTATAGTCGGCGGATGAGACTTTCTATTGCTTTAGAGGGTTACTAACTATACGCTATTTTACGTATTATAAGCTCCCTTATAACTTAGCGTAGGATATACTACTATACTATAATAACCCTAGCTCTAAGCGAGTCCTCTAGGTTAGTAACCTCTTGCTAAGCGTTCTCTATATCTTCCCTTACTCTTTAGCGTCGGGTTATTATAGCTACTATAGTTATAGTAATATTAGCGTGCTATAGAGCGCTATACTAACTAGAGACTAAGGCGTCTCTACTCCTAGAGCTATTTATCTAGAAGGGGCGTTATTTTATACTAGCCCTTATAATATTAATAAATACTCTAAGGTCTCTATATTACCTTATAGAGTAGTAATACTTATCTAGAGGTCTACTAATAAGTTACTAATAAACCCTAGCTTCCTCGCTAGGGTTAGGAGTATATTATTATATTTTACCTCCCCCTCTATATAATCTAGCCTCCTAGATAGCCTATCTACTAGGTTTATAACCCCTAACTTATACTCTAGGTTAAAGTTAAATACTAAGAGTTTATATACCTATCTAGCAAGCCTTCCCTAAAGGTCCTACGCTAATGCGCTAATAACTCCCTTTAGCGCTTAGTAGTCTATTAGAACTATAAACCTTTTTAATATACCTTAAAAGTAATAAGCCTAGTAGTCTAGGCTTTTAACTATAATATAAAGCTCCTATTAGCCTACTCCCTAACGCTACTTAGTCTTACTAAGCTTTTATAAATAGTAAGCGACTAGTCGCTACTAGCTATTAATATACTATAATAGGATATTAGATATAGCCTTTATAGAAGCATCTATTTTAACCCTTATTTTGCAAGTTAGGTCCTAATATTAGAGAATAGTTACTAAATAGAAGGTAGCTTAGAGCTATGTAAAGGCCTGTTAGGCCTCTTCCAGCTAGTAAAATTCGCTTCCCTTCTTACTATTCTTACTACCCTTTAGTAGGGATATTATAGGGGCTATAATACCCGAATAGCCTATAATAAACTTATAGTAGAAGTTATAAAATCCTAGGAAGACTTAGATCTCCCTATAGGTCTTAGGTAGCTTCTATTTAGTAATAGCTCGGACGCGGGTTTAGTTTATTAATATACCTTTAGGTATAATAATATACCCTAAGAACTCTACTCGTTATTAGTAAAACTTATACTTATTAAGCTTAGTATATAGCGCCTACTAGCAAAGCCTATAGAGTACTTAGCAAAGGTCCTTTATATACTACTCTCTTATCTCGGAGTAAACTATAATATTATCTATATAAGTAATATAATAAGTATCTAGTAGCTTAGCGAGCGCTTAGTAAATATATACTTAGAATATCGCTAGGGCATTTGTAAGTCTAAATAATATAATAGTATATTTAAAGTACTTATAATAAGTCTTAAAAGCTATCTTCTAGTAGTCTTCTAGCTTAATATAGATATAGTAGTATATATCTTAAAAGTTAATCTTTAAGATCTATTTCGCTCCCTAAAGCTTATCTAATAGCTTAATAATAAGGGGAAGTAGATATTAGTTCTTTAGTATTACCTTATTAAGGCCTTAATAATCTATATAAAAGCATAAGCATTTATCCTTCTTAAGTATAAAGAGAATAAGGGCGCTTACCTTGCTTATTAAGGGTTAAATCTACCCTATTACTTAGTTATTAGTAATATATTAGCAGAGCTCCTCTAGCTAGTACTTATTTAGTAGGTAGATAGGCCTATATAGAGGTTTTTTCCCTTTAACTAAGTTAATAGTATATTCCGCGCCCTCTAGAGCTAGGTATTCCTTTACTAACTACTTATTAAACGTCGCTTATTTACTAAGTAGCTCTAGTAGTAATTCTACTTTGCTCTCTAAGGCGTCCTCTTTACCTAGGGCCTCTATTAGTAGCTTATAGGGGGTAATATTCCCTAAAATATATATAATATAAGCTTTCTAGCTATTCTTAATAACCTCTTATATAAATACTAATAGCTTAGTAATACTAAGGCGCTTATATCTATAGGTATTTTTCTAGGTATTAATTATAATACCCTCCCTTCTTATAGAGTATTATAATAAGAAGAGGTCCCTTACTCCTTTAGAGCGGGGAGCCCTAGTAAAGAGTTACTATATCTTCCTTAGTTATCCCCTTAAGTTAATAAGGAAGAAGGTTAACTAGTATATATTCTAGCTTATTATAGAGGACTTATTAAACCCTTCTAGTATAGGGGCGCGCGCTACTATAGGTTATAGTTATAAGGACTTTATTAGTTAACTACTAATAATATTAACTTAGGAATAGGAATCTATATCTACTACTACTTCTTATTTAGCGATATTCTAGAGAATAATTACCTATTCTTTTATAATATCTCCCCTTAGGAAGGCGTCTAGTTTTACTTCAAGTATAGGGGTTATTAGTATAATCCCCTAGCTTATTCTTTTTCTAATAGGTCGAGTTCCTTAACCTCCCTTATAAATTAGATTATATTAACCCTCGCTTTCTTAGTAAATACTTAGTATCTTACTAGTATTTTATTCGCGCTTCGTTATTTATCTAGGTAGTTTACCCTCCTATACCCTTTCTTCTTATAGCTAAAGTATACTAAGGTATTAGACGTTATAAGTTCTATATTAGGGCTAAATATAAGCTAGCCCCTATTAGATCCCTATAATATACTACTAACTAGTTAGTAAGGTATTAGGCTCTAGGTACCTCGCGTAGTTCTATAGCTAGAGCTCTACTAGCCCCCCCTTTAGCTCGCCCTTGCTATAGGGGGGACCCTTAGCGTATACTCTTTACTTATATATTACTTCCTACTTTTGCTCTATAGGGTCTCGCTACCCTATTAGTAATATATCTCCTATAAGTATTCTACTTCTATAGCTATATCCCTTAGTCTCTATATTTTAACTTTTTATTATTTAAGCTCTCTATATAAAAAAGGGGCTAGTTAGAAGTATAATATATAGGCCTTAGCCTTGCTATTTTCTATACTAACTATACCTAAGTTCTAATATATTACTAACTATTTAGTAAAGAACTATATTAGTAACTACGTCTCCTTCTACCTTATTATATCTAGCTTTTTATAATACCTCTGCTCTTAAAGCTCTAGGTTAATATATTATTAGTAAATAAACGCTATAAGGTTAGCCTAAGCTAGGTCTCCTTCTAGCCTAGCCCTATAGTATTACTACTAGGTCTATAGGGACGAGCTTATCTTTATAAGCGCTTATTAGACCTATTACTCTAGTATACTACTAGCGCGTAGTTAGTATCTGTTTTTAACTGCCTAGATCTAGTTACTAACCTAGTCTATAGTAAAGTCCTTATTTATAGTATAGTAGTTATATATAGGGGGTTTCTTATATTCTCTCTATAGGTACCTCGTTACTAAGTAGTTAGCGAGTTCCTATAGTAGGGTAGTAGTTTATTCCTTATATTACTACTATTATAGATATATCTACTCTATAAGACTCTCTTACTATCTCTATAGTAGTTCTATTACTTAGGTAAGGATACCTAAGACGCTAGCTTCTTAAGAGGTCTTAGGTAGGGTACCCTATTAGCTACTACTTGCTATTTATTTACTAAGTAAGGGTAGGTCTACTTACTCTAGCGCTATCTAGGATTAGGCCTACCCCCTTAGGATTATCTCTCCTATCCTATTATTACTAGGGTTATCTATCCCCCTAGCATAGTATCCATATTATATTCCTTATATCTTAGGGCTTAGCGAGCGACCTATATTATATTAGCTAAGACCCTATTTGTTATATTCTATATACCTAGCCTAGAGTTTATTATAGTTAAACTCTATTACTAATTTATTAGCATATTATTACTAGTTCGTTTTAGATATTCTAACTAGCGCTAGTTTCTCGAATCGAGGTAGAAATAATAGAGTTATAAGAGTATAGCTATAGGCCTAAACTAGGAAAAGCTAGAATACTAGAATATAGGTATATATAGCTATATTAAACTATTACTTACCCTTCTAAGTCTCTAGCTTATAGAGTTTTCTTAAGGGGGTATATATTCACTGCTAATTCGCTAATGTTTTACTAATAGCATTAGCTCTGTATCCTGCACCCGCTATTGTTCCTTATAATAGAGCAGAGCTAAGTTATTTATAATAGTATAGCCTACTAAATATACTATAGGAGGGGATAAGTTAGGCTATATCTAAAGGATTAAGAAGAAATACCCTATATAAAGGAAATAAGGGCTACGAGGTTCCTTAATATACCCTTATTTTCTATTATTTACTAACGCTTAGTATAATAATAGGGTAAGTACTAGGAGGATATTAGGGAGGTACTAGTATACGCTATTAGCCTTACTAATATCAAGAAAGCCTTAAACCTAAAACGAAAGGAGGATTAATAATACTATTTACTATTCTATCTAAAGGCGCCCTAAGAGGATACTAGGGTCTAGGCTATTAACTATTAGAAAGGGCTAGAACCAATAGGAAATAGAAAGATAATAAATAATATAGCTCTACCTATAAATAGGTAAGAATATTAAAAGTAGGCTTAAAAGATATATAAAATAATTCGCAAATCTAATTAAAAGAAAATATCTAAATCAGGCGCGGATTCGCTAAGGAAACACTAGAAAACCAGGTATAGGATTATTAAGGTACTAGTTATAATAATATAGAATTAATACTAAAGTCCGCTATGCTCCTCTCCTCTACGCTCTACTCTATAGTCTTCTTATAATAAGTCTATATATTAAGAGGGCTTTTTTTAATAGCGATATAGATAAGTCTATCTTATCCTATTCTAATTATCCCCTCGAGACTCTTTATAATATATAGAGGAGAGTCTTAAAAAACTAAACAAAACTAGTTTATAGAAATAGTAAAGAAACTCTATTTATAGATCTATTCTATTAATAATATCTTCTAGGTAGGCGCTCTTATTATTAAGAAGGTCCCTTAGGTTTAGCTATTTTCTATTATAAGTTATATCTTAATAATAGCTTTATTACCCCTTCCTCTTTATTATACTCCCTATCCTATTCTAACCCTTAGTATAGCTAGAACTACCCGCCCTACTATACTAAGCGTGAGAAGTTATAATAATATACTCCCTTTAGTATATTCCACTTAGTTTAATCCTACTAGTTAACTCTCTACTAGATATAATCCGTATAGCTATAGTTATACTTATTTAAAGGGTTACGTCGCTTAGAATATAATAGTATATTCATAATTATAGTTCTTAAGCATAGCTTAATAGCTCTATTATAACTTAGTATTTAGAAGACTTATAACTAAAGCTAGTATCCAAGGTATTTAAGCTTATTATCTAGTATTTTAGATAAAGAAGACCTAGATAATATTAATAATCTACGACTAGGTTAAGGAATATCTATTATAGGAGATAGCGTAAGATTATTATTATTTCTAAAGTCTATTATATTACTATCTATAAATAAAGAAGTAGGAGGGTTTAGAGAGAGGAAAGGTGCTTTGCTAAAGTCTTTTTAGCTTAATAGGGTATTTTATAGAGCTATACTACTATTAATAGTTAAATTATAGAACTCCGCGGTAATTATAGATATATTAACTAACTAAGGGGATCTTAGAGTTAGTAAATAATATACTATTACTTAAGCTTATACTACTAAAACGTAGTAATAATAGCCTTTTTAAATTAGAGCTCTGGCCTATTCGATACACTAGAGGCTATATATAAATCTCTCCCTCTACTAAGCTAAATTAACTACGTAGGTATTAATTAATAGGAGCTTTTAGAGTTATTAAGGGGTTCCTATTTTATAATACTATATATTAAGGTCTTGTATATCCTTAATAAAGCGCTAATTACTATTCTAGTCCTATATAGAGTTAAAATAGAAGTAGTAGCTAGTTAACTAGTCTATAAAGATCATAGCGTAGTAATAGTTATTATAGTTTAGTAAAAACAAAGGCCTAATAGTATCCTAAAGATTCTTTACCTCTACTCTTTTAAGCTATATAGAAGCCTTATTAATCTCTTTCCTAGGTTACTAGGCTAGTTTATAGATTAGAGTATAGGTATTATAAGGGTAGCTCTTAATTATAAATCTAAAAAGGGCTATAACCTCTAAACTATCTAGGTTTCTTATCCTATAAGCTTCCCTTATATATTATAGAGATCTTATAAATATTCTACCTGAGCTAAAGTTATAATAAGTAACCCTCTTCTATATTATATGATTAAGTAATTTATAGACTCTTAGCTCTATTATATATACTATAGGACTACTAGTATGGCTTATTTCTATTTAGTATAGGGTTCCTTTTAAGTCTTATAGTATTAAATACTACTAAGGTATTAATAGGGTTAAATATAATAGGAATCATTAGACTAGTTTATAAATTAGTATTCTTAAGTACTAGTAGGTTAATATCTATCCCATCTATAGAGGAAACCTCCAGGTTTATAAATCAAGGGGTATACTTAGCTACTTAATATTTAATATCTTCTTAAGCTATCCTTTTCCTAATATTTTTATTTCTTAATTTAAAGTATTAGTTATATAGAAATCTATCGACTCTTAGTTAGGTTTAATATCTTTTAGGAGGTATTTTATTAGTAAAAGCTATTAATAAATGATTAATCTAAGCTTAATACCTTATCTTAATAGGCTACTTTAGTAGTACTAGGCTTCTAATTCATTTAAAAGACCTAAGCTAATTGATAATATTTAGACTAGAGGCTTATAATAGAGGGTCTATATATTAAGATTTAATTAGATATAGTGATTTTATTAAAACTTCCTTAGCTTTATATCTTTATAGAAAGCTCCTAGCGATAAGTAGTAAAGTTTATAATAATCCTTTAGCTCCTCTTCGTAACTACTAATTATTATAAAACTAGTTTCTCCTATCTTATAGATTAATTAGTAGACTTATAATAATTACTTTAGTAGACTTAGGCGCTTATAAATAAATAAGGAGTATATTAGAGGACTTAGCTTTAATATCCCTCGTATCTCTATTATTAAAGTCGTCTTCTATACCTCTAACTATCCTAAGGCGGAGTAATTAGCTATACTTAGTAAGCGGTATAAGGTAATAAGTACCTACTAAGATATCCTTAGTATATAATAGAGTTACTATTTTAAGTATACTAATAGTATTAAATATACTAGCTATAACTTATTATAAGTATAAAAGGCGAATTATCTTCTCTACTACTTCTAAGGTCTTATTCTAATGCTTAATAAGGATATATTTTAATACTATATTAAAAGGGTCTATCTAACTAGGGATATTATCCTTCCTAAGTAGAGGGTATATCTTATATTTCATTAGTTAAGGCTAGCGACTAAGCTTATTAGGAGGTCTAAAGCCTAGGATATCTCTATTATTTTATCCCTATATTTAAAACCTATTTATACTTAGTTTATTAGATATAAGCTCTATTAAAAGCCTAACTTTAAGGATAAGAAGGTTTAAGAATCTTAACTCCTAAATATATATAGCTAATACTTTATTATTATAAAGGATAACTTTCCTTATTATAATATATTAAGAGAAAAGTTAATAAGGGGTAAGTATAAGTAATATATAGATTAAAGATCTAGATAGAAGTAATATTTAAGGAAAAGAAGGAGCTATAGTATAATAGTTAATAATATATAATTAATAAATAGATTAAGGTTAGGAGTAAATAAAAAATATATAAGAGAGAGAGAAACCAGAGGGCCTAAGAGGTTAGGAGTATATTTTTATATCTACTAATTACTTTAAGATAGTTTAGGGCGTATCTTATTATAACTAATAACTCTTATAACCTCCTCTAGAAGCTTTAGCTACTACTTTTCTACTAACTTACTTATAGTAACTATATAGTAAATAAAGGTGTCCTCGTTAATTAGGATATACTTTAAAATTATCTAACTATTAGTTAATTTATAGTTATACCTTTTATTAATAATACCTATCTTAACCTTAGTGTTTATATCTAGGGTGCTAATAAAGTAATAGGGCGATATATAGTAGTAGACCCTATTCTAGCTAGCCTTAAGATACTTAATATAGCTAATAATAATATAGTTAATAGCGTTATAAACCTAGTAGGCCCCTATAGCCTAGAAAAGTACGTATTATAGTAGTCTATCTTACTAGAAGCCTCTATAGCCTCCTCTTGCTCTACTTCTTCTAAATCCCTATTATTACTAATATCCTCCTTAGTAGTCCTTATATCTAGCTTATAAGTAGAAGTATTACTATTATTAGTATTAAGTCTATAAATAGTCTTAAGATTATTATTTATAAGGTTTAGTAGTTTCTATAGTATTTAAATTAAAAGTATTATCTCCTTAGCTAGTAACTCTCTTAATAAGGGTTAAGATATCTATCTTATAATTAGCCCTATTAATATTTAGGGTCCTAAAGTTCTCTATAAGAGAGTTAATAATTAAGCTAGTAGTCTAGGCTATAGAGGGTTCCTTAGCTTTAGCTCTCTACCTTATTAGAATTATCTTTATAGGGACTTAAAGTATTATTATTAGTTTAGGCTTAATAAGGCTAGATAACTATTAAAGTTCCTAGCGGGTAGTAGATTATTTAATTAGGGCGTCTTCTATTATAACTTACTACTTTAAAATAACTTTAATAGGCTAATAGCTAAGACTTTAGGCTATAGCTCTTATAGCCCTCTCTAAAAATAGTAATAAGTAATATAAATAAGCTTAGTATTAGTAAGTTCTAGGTCTTTATACTAGATAGCTCTCTATTAAAGCTATTAAATAGTAGTAATTAATACTATAACCTAGGAAGGGTTATTATCCTTAATATAAGATCCTATAACTAGGTTCAAAAGGTCCTTATTAGGATCTTAATAAGACTTCGGGTTTATAAATCCGAACTAGTATAGAAGTTACTCCTTAGCTTCCTTCTAGATCTTAGCTTTATTAATATAAGACTTTACTATATCTTAATAGTCGCTAGAGCTATATATATAGACCTCGTTCTTTATATCTTTATTAGTCTTATAGCAAAGCTTTAAAAAGCTCTTATAATTAGTAATAAAGTTAGAGATATTAGTACTAATAAACTCAGGCGCTCTAGTTAAATAGGGAGTTATTACTATAATAGTAGGACGTCTTAGAAGGAGATTAGTAAGGGCTATAATATCCTAATTAATATAACTTCCTTTAGGGGAACGTAGAGTACTTAAGGGTATTACTCCTATCTTAGAAGTAGGATTTATAGACCTATTTATATTATTATTAGAGGCTAGCTACCTTATAGCATAAGGTTATATCTTACTAAATAAAGCTCTTATAAATCTCTCTTTAAGCTATTTCCCCTGATTAGAAGAGGGTCTAGTATCTAAGTTAGCTAAGGAAGAAGAAGATATAATACTTATAGGTAATATAAATATTAAAATTAATATTATATAGTTAAAGTAATAGAGTATTATAGTTAATAAAATAAAGTTATTCTTATAATATCTTCTAAATAGAAAGATAAAGTAGGTAGTTATAACTTTCTTTAAATAAAATAAAAAAGGGAATAGTATAAACTAAATAGCTAAATAAATATAAGAAAGGTCTAGCGACCTCGATCTTATTATTCTAAGCTATTATAGATCTATTTTAAGTCTTATTACTTAATATACAAGGGTCTTCCTAATAACGCTCTTATCTTAGAAGAATTCGTAGCTTCTCTATATTAATATCTCTCTAAAGTTAGTATATTACTCTTAGTATTTAGGGCTATAATAATAAGGGGTTCGTTAGTCTCTAGTTACTAATCTAGTTAATCTCGCTATACTTATTAGCTTAGTAAGACTACTAATCTCTATATTAGTATAATATATAGCTATCTTAGCTATATTAGCTATAACTCGCTAGTTAAATAATAGTAGTTATAATAATATATAAGGGGGTAAGGAAAGGAATATACCCGCTAGAACCTACTAATAGTATAAAAAAAAGAGAAAGGGAGGATTTTAGGGTCTATATTATTCCTAATTTAATTCTATAAGAAAGTATAGCTATTACTATTCCCTTAGAACTAAGTTAGGTTTATAAATATCTTCCTCTCTTCGAACTACGTTTTTATTATTATTTATATCGTCGTTATTCGTTACTTATAAATTTCTTAAGTTATTATCGTATTTAAAGTAGATTAATTATATATATATATATTAATAGCAGGGATATATAGATATAGCGAAGGTACCTAACTCTCTAAGAAGCCTATAAAAGCTATTAAAAAGAGCAAAAGAATCCGCCTCTAGGTATTATTAGAAAGGGCTAGAACTAATAGGAACTAGAAGAAAATAAATAATATAGCTCTATTTATAAATAGCTAAGAATATTAAGAGTAAGCTTAAAAGATATATAGAATAATTCGTAGATCTAATTTAAAGAGATTATTTAAATTAGGCGCGGATTTACTAAGAAAATACTAAAAAACGAGGTATAGGGTTATTAAGGTACTAATTATAATAATATTTATACTATCCTCTTATCTACTACGCTCCTCTCTTCTACGCTCTACTCTATAGTCTTCCTATAACAGGTCCGTGCGCTACGGGAGTTTTCTAAAAGTTACGCAGCTAAGTCTATCTTATCCTATCCTACTATATATATAAAGATATACTAAGTATAACTACTTATTTCTAAGTTAAACGCTATTATAACTAGTATATTACCTAGTAATAATCTACTAAGTATATACCCTCTTATAAGTTAGTATCTCTTTTTAATATATAGAAGGTAGAGATATTAAGCTAGGGAAAGCTTTATTATTATATATATATTACTCTTAGTCTTTACTAAAGTATAAGCTAGATATCCTCTATTAACTCTAACTTAAATAATAATAAGCTTATTATTAGCTAATTATTCCTATTTATATTCTTCCTAACCTAATATCTCCTCCTTAGTAAGCTCTAGGGCCTAATTTTACTCTAGAGTTAGTTTTTTTTTTAACTCCTTATCTTCTTTTAAAGAGTTAGTTACTACTTAGTAATTACTTATAACCTTATAATATACTAGTTCTTTTTTTAAGGTCTTTATTTTTATAACCTCAGGTAGCTAGTCCTCCTTATTAGAGTAGTACTAAGTAATATAACCTCTAGCCTTATAAGTATAATAGGTATAAGGGTCACTTATACCTTTCTAAGGCTATTAGTATTATACTAGGGAGGTACCTAAGGAGGATCTAGAGTTTTAATAGTTATAGCGTCTAACCTCCTTAACTTATAAGATATATATAGCTCTAGTTATATAAGTATCCCCCTTAGTATCCTTAGTAGTAAGTCTCTTATAAGTTACTAAGTAGTTACTAATAACCTTCTAGCGCTTTACTTTTTATATAATACTCTAGACCTTTAAGAGCTAGCTATTATAATTAGCTAGTAAGTTAATAATAATTAGCTAGTATCTTAGCCTAGGGGTAAGGGAGGCCTCTAGAAGTAAGATCTAGACTTAAGTAAGCTAGTTTATACTACTTATATTAGCTAGTATTTACTTAAATCTTAATAAGAAGGTTACTAAGGATTTATTCTCTTTCTATTAAAGGGTCTATAGTTAGGCTATAGCTTATAACTAGATATTTAGGTCCTTATATATCTAATCTAAGTAGGCTATAAAGTCCTTAGGGTTATATTTTCCCCTACCCCCCCTAGCTCTATAAAAAGTAGAGACTACGTATTAGGCTATTATATCTATATAGGAGTTAATAAGGTATTATACCTCTATATCTATAGTATAGAACGCCCTATTTATAATAATCTTATACCTAATTTGGTATACCTAAGTAATATATTCCTTTTACTTATTGAAAAGCTTTAGGGGTAGGGGTAGTAGCTTCTAGTATACTATACTAGGTATTACTAGTACCTTACTAGTAGTATTTATAGGGGTCTACGTAGTTATATATTAGCTATTCCCCTACTTAACTTCTTATAACTATTACTAGAGGAACTTTATTAGTACTACTAAATTAGCTTATAATAGCTTATCTTAAGTTTTAGCTATATAATTATTAACTATCTTACTACCTAATAGGGAGTAGCGCTTAACTTATTATTATTATTATTATAATAAGCTTAAATATATAAGGGGTTAGACCTAAGTTTATTTAATAAGAGGTTACTATAATATTATTTATTTAAGCTAAAGAGGAAAAGGGGAAGCTTTCCTCTCTAGTAGAGATTTCACTAGTCTATAAGGAATAACTAGGTAAGCCCTAGGTAGGCCTTAGGTAGCTCCTTAAGGTAGTAAACCTAGGTAGAAGCCTAGGTAGGCTTAACCCGGGCGTAGCCTATAATATATATATATAGTAATATAGCTCTATTTATTAATATATTCTTATAATCGGAGGTATAAATTAGATCTTAGACTATATATTATAGTTAACGTCTTTCTCTTCTTATATAAGTAATTAATACTTAATGCGCTTAGTATAATTATCCCGCCTAAGGGCGCTTAATATAACTAATATATTAAATATACCTAAATATAGTAAACCTCCTCAAAAGGGTTTATTACCTTGAAGGAGAAAACCTTCCAAAATCATAGAGTTTTCACCTATAAACTTCGCCTACTACGTAGACCGTATTATATATAATTAAAGTAATAAAGTCTTCCAGTTAATAAAATAAGGTTATTATTATAATATCCTCTAAATGGAAAGATAAAATAAGTAGTTATAACTCTTCTTAAATAAAGCAAAGAAGGAAATAAAATAAACTAAATAAATATAGAAAAGGTCTATTAACGTCGATCCTATTACTCTAGGCTCTTAGAGATCTACTTTAAGTCTTATTACTTAATATAGAAGGGTCTGTCTAATAACGCTCTTATCTTAGAACAATTTATAGCTTTACTATATTAGTATCTTAGTTAAAAGTTAGCACGTTGCTCTTAATACTTAGGGCTATAATAATAAGGGGTTCGTTAGTCTTTATTTACTTATCTAGTTAAGCTCGCTATACCTATTAGCTTATTAAGACTACTGATTACTATATTAGTCTTATTTATAGCTATTTTAGCTACTTTAGCTATAACACGCTAGTTAAATAATAGTAGTTATAATAATATATAAGGGATTAGGAAAGTGATATACTCGCTAGAACCTACTAATAGTATTAGAAAGGGGGAAAGGGAGAATTTCAGGGTCTATATCGTTCCTACCTTAATTCTATAAGAAATCATAGCTATTACTATTCCCTTAGAACTAAGGTAGGTCTATAAATATCTTCCTCTCTTCTAGACTATGTTTATTATTAATTATATTATTATTATTTATTATTTATAGATTCTTAGGCTTATTATCGCATTCGAAGTAGATTAATTATATATATATATATATATTCATATTAGGGATATATAGATATAGTAAATATATCTAACTATCTAGGAAGCATATAAAAGCTATTACAAAGAGTAAAGGAATCCGCCTCTAGGTATTATTAGAAAGGGCTATAAGTACTAGGAACTAGAAAGATAATGAATAATATAACTCTACTTATAAATAAATAGGAATATTAAAAATAAGCTTAAAAGATATATTAAGTAATTTATAGATCTAATTAAAAGAGATTATCTAAATTAGGTATAAATTAGCCAAAAGAAATACTAAATAAAAAATAAGGTTTATAATTATTAGGGTGCTTATAGTAATAATATATATATAAATAATACTGAAGTCTCCTCCGCTCCTCTCCTCCACGCTCTCTTTAATAGTCCTCCTATAATATACCTATACGCTAGGCCTCTAGCTACTATATAGTGATTTTACCTACTTAAGTGCAATAGACCTTCTAACTCCGCGCCTCCTAATAATACATAGCCTTTAGTCACATAATCCTCTCCTAACTATAGCTATACTTATACGTGCCCTACTAGATAGCCTCACGATCTTTAACTTTATATTAATAATAACGTGGTTTTTAATTATTCAAACTATGAAACTATTAACTTTTCCTCTCGCGTACTACCCGCGCTACTAATATTACCTCTATTACTACTTTATCCGCTAGAAGTTATTACTATCTTTACTATACTATCGTTAGCAACGCTCTCTCTATATTAAAGTAGTTAGCATAAGCTATACTTACTAACGTTCGCCTAGGCTACCTAGGCTACCTCTACCTTAGTAATATAGAGGACCTACTTAAAGAAGGGCTACTCTATAGGGTAT
>JAVHLU010001591.1:0-28059 GCA_036785755.1 Colletotrichum ledebouriae
AAAATAATAGAGATATCCTAGGCTTTAGACCTCTTAATAAGCTTAGTTACTAGCCTTAGCTAATTAAATATAATATATACCCTCTGCTTAGGATAGATAATATCCCTAGTTAGATAGACCCTTTTAACGTAGTATTAAAATATATCCTTATTAAATATTAGAATAAGACCTTAGAAGTAATAGAGGAGATAATTCGCCCCTCGTACTTATAATAAGTTATAGCTAGTATATTTAATACTATTAGCGCACTTAAAATAGTAACTCTAATATATACTAAGGATATTTTAATAGTTACTCGCTATATTATAAGGCCTACTAAGCCTAGCTAACCGCTCTATTATAAGATAGTTAGAAGTATAGAAAACGATTTTAAAGATAGAGATATAAGGGATATTATAATTACCTAAATTAAAGCTAAGTCCCCTAATATACTCCTTATTTATTTATAAACGCCTAAGTCTACTAAGGTAGTTATTATAGGTCTACTAATTAACTTATAAGATAGGAGAAACTAGTTTTATAATAATTAGTAGTTAAGGAGAGGAGCTAAAGGATAACTATAGACTCTAATATTTATCGCTAGGAGCTTTCTACTAAGATATAAGGCTAAGGAAGTTTTAATAAGATAACTATATCTAATAGAACTTCGATATATAAACCCCTTACTATAAGCCTCTAGTCTCTATTTTATTAATTAGCTTAGGTCCTTTATATATATTAGAAGCCTAGTACCTCTAAAGTAGCCTTTTAAAATAAGGTATTAAGCTTAGATTAATTATTTATTAAAGGCTTTTACTAATAAAATACCTCTTAAAGGAAGCTAGACCTAACTAAGAGTAAATAGAATTCTATATAATTAATTCTTTTAAATAGAGAGTTAAAGATATTAAAAAAAGGATAGCTTAAGAAGATATTAAATATTAGATAGCGAAGTATACCCCTTAATTTATAAACCTAGAGGTTTCCTCTCTAGATAGGATAGATATTAACCTACTAGTACTTATAAATACTAATTTATAGACTAGTCTAATAATTCCTATTAATTTAAAAGAGTTAGATAGAGAGGAAGGATTATTAAAGGAACTAAATATCTAGAATATAGAAAGAAGGAATAACTATAAGAAGTAAAAGAGGGATTATAACCTATAGTAACTAGCTAACTTTACGAAGTATCTTAACTACCCTAGGTTAATAAAACTATTTATATCGCCCTACTTAGTCCCTACTACCCTAAGAGATATTATATTTAGCCCTACTAATACCTTAGTAGGATTTAATACTATAAGACCTAAAGAGAACCCTATACTAAATAAAAATAAGCCTATACTAGTAGTCCTATAGTATATATAATAGAACTAAGAATTTATAAATTACTTAATAACCTAGTATAGTAGAGGGTTATTTATTATAACTTTAGCTTAGGTAGAATATTTATTAGACCTTTATAATATATAAGGGAAGCTAATAAGAGAAGAGGAGTTAAATAATTTAGAAGTTATAGCCCTTTTTATATTTATAATTAAGGGCTACCCTTATAATATCTATACTCTAATCTATAAGCTAGCCTAGTAACCTAGGAAAGAAATTAATAAGGCTTCTATAGAGCTTAAAAGAGAAGAAGCGAAGAATCTCTAGGATACTACTAGGGCTTTCTTTCTATTAAACTATAGTAATTATTACTAGGCTGCGATTTTTATAAACTAGTTAACTAGCTACTACTTCTATTATAACTCTATATAGGACTAGAATAGTAATTAGCGCTTCGTTAAGGCTATATAGGACCTTAATACGTAGTATTATAAGATAGAAGCCCCTCTATAACTCTAAAAGCTCCTATTAATTAATACCTATATAGTTAATTTAGTTTAATAGAGGGATAGATTTATATATAATCTCTAATATATTAAATAGGCTAGAGCTCTAATTTAAGAAGGATTGCTATCTCTACGTTTTAGTAGCATAACTTTAAGTAATAGCATATTATTCTCTAACTCTAAAATCCCCTTAGTTACTTAATATATATCTATAATTACTATAGAGTTCTATAACTTAACTATTAATAGTAGTATAGCTTTATAAGATACCCTATTAAGATAAGAAGACTTTAAGAAAGTACCTTTCTTCCCTTTATACCTTCCTACTCCTTTACTTATAGATAATAATATAGTAGACTTTAGAAATAATAATAACGTTATACTATCTCTTATAGTAAATATTCCTTAACCTATTCGTAAGTTATTAATATTATCTAGGTCTACTTTATTTAAAATACTAGATAATAAGCTTAAATATCTTAGATATTAGCTTTAGTTATAGGTCTTATTAAGCTCGGAATTACGCCGCAGCCCCTTCGCAAAAAGACTATAACAAATTCACCTAGTTCGCAGGCACAATTCGGGAAACACTATATAGGTATTTTAACCTATACCCTCTACTAGTTAAGGAAAACAATATAGGAACCCTATACGTTCCTACTACTCGCAAGCAAACCCTCTGAATATTACCGCATAAAGTCGGACGCGCGCCGCACCGGGGCCGATTACATCGGAGCCGAACGGGCCACTAAGGCTCTCGTGGCCTGGAAACGCCCTCGCTGAACCTTCCAGCAAGGTTTATAGGTCTTATAGACGCTAAGTCGTAGTATAACTATTAAGCCGCGCCTAAGGACTATACTTATAGATATACTATTATATCCTAAGAAGCTTAGTCCTTTAAATAAGTATAACTATAGCTATACGGACTACGTCTAGTAGAGGGTTAACTAGTAGGATTAGATCGAGCGGAATATACCTAAGGGAGCGTACTATTATAACTTCTTACGCCTAATATAATAGGGTAAGTAGTTTTAGCTATACTAAGGATTAGAGTAAGATAAGGAGTATAATAAAAAAGAAGAAGTAGTAAGGCTATTATTAAGATATAACCTATAGTAGAAGATAGTTAAACCTAAGGGACCTTCTTAATAATAAGATCGCTTATTTAGAAGATATTATTATTAGATTAGATCTATAAATAGAGTTTATTTACTATTTCTATAAAGTAGCTTTATTTATTTTTTAAAACTCTCTTTTATAATATTATAAAGAGTCTTAAGGGGATAATTAGAATAGGATAGGATAGACTTAGTTATATAACTTTTAGAAAACTCCCTTAGTATATAGACTTATTATAGGGAGATTATAGAGTAGAGCGTAGAGGAGAGGAGCGTAGTAGAAAGGGGAGGATTATTATTATTACTATTAGTACCTTAATAACCCTATACCTCGTTTTTTTAGTAATTTCTTAGCAAATTAGCGCCTAAGAGAGATAATCTCTTTTAATTAGATTTGCGAATTATTCTATATATCTTTTAAGCCTACTCCTAATATTCTTACCCGTTTATAGGTAGAGCTATGTTATTTATTGTCTTTCTAGTTCCTATTAGTTCTAGCCCTTTCTACTACCTAGCAACGAGGTACCTATAGAGAGAATATAAGAAACCCCTTATATATAACTACTATACTATAAGTAAGGATTTTACTATAGACTAGGTTAGTAACTAGATCTAAGTAATTAAAGACGGATACTAACTACGCGCTAGTAATATACTAGAGTAATAGGTCTAATAGGCGCTTACGAAGATAAGCTTATCCCTATAGACCTAGTAGTAATACTATAGGGCTAGGTTAGAAGGAGACCTATCTTAAGCTAACCTTATAATATTTATTTACTAATAATATATTAACCTAGAGCTTTAAGAGCGGAGGTATTATAAAAGGCTAGGTATAATAAGGTAGAAGGAGATATAGTTACTAATATAATTCTTTACTAAATAGTTAGTAATATATTAGAACCTAGGTATAGTTAGTATAGAAGATAGTAAGGCTAAGGCCTATATACTATACTTCTAACTAGCCCCCTTTCTATATAAAGAGCTTAAATAATAGAAAGTTAAAATATAGAGACTAAGGGATATAGCTATAGAAGTAGAATACCTATAGGAGATATATTACTAATAGGGTAGTAAGACCCTATAGAGCGAAAGTAGGAAGCGATATATAAGTAAAGAGTATATACTAAGGGTCCCCCTTATAGCGAGGGTAAGCTAAAGGGGGGGCTAGTAGAGCTCTAGCTATAGAACTACGCGAGGTACCTAGAGCTTAATACCTTATTAACTAGTTAGTAGCATATTATAGGGATTTAATAGGGGCTAGCCTATATTTAGCCCTAATATATAACCTGCGATATCTAACCCCTTAGTATACTTTAGGTATAAGAAGAAAGGGTATAGGAGGGTAGAGTACCTAGATAAATAATAAAGTATAAATAAAAGACTAGTAGGATACTAAGTATTTACTAAGAAGGCGAGGGTTAATATAATCTAATTTATAAAAGAGGTTAAAGAACTCGACCTATTAGAAAATAAATAAGCCGGGGGATTATATTAGTAACCCTTATACTTATAGTAAAACTAGATACCTTCCTAAGGGGAGATATTATAAAAGGATAGGTAATCGTTCTCTAGAATATTACTAAATAAGAAGTAGTAGTAGATATAGATTCCTATTCCTAAGTTAATATTATTAGTAATTAACTAGTAAAATCCCTATAACTATAACTTATAGCGGCGCGCGCCCCTATATTAGAGGGGTTTAATAGGTCCTCTATAATAGGCTAGAATATATACTAGTTAACCTTCTTCCTTATTAACTTAAGGGGATAACTAAGGAAGATATAATAACTCTTTACTAGGGCTCCCTACCCTAAAGGAGCAAGAGACCTCCTCCTATTATAGCACTCTATAAGAAGGGAGGGTATTATAATTAATACCTAGATAAATACCTAGGGATATAAGCACCTTAGTATTACTAAGCTATTAGTATTTATATAGGAGGTTATTAAGAATAGCTAGAAGGCTTATATTATATACGTTTTAGGGAATATTACCCCCTATAAGCTACTAATAAAGGCCCTAGGTAAAGAGGATACCTTAGAGGGTAAAGTAGAATTACTACTAGAGCTACTTACTAAATAGGCGATATTTAATAAGTAATTAGTAAAGGAATACCTAGCTCTAGAGGGTATAGAATATACTATTAACTTAGTTAAAAGGAAGAAACCTCTATATAAGCTTATCTACCTACTAAATAAGTACTAGCTAGAAGAGCTCTACTTATATATTACTAATAACTAAGTAATAGGGCAGATTTAACCCTTAATAAGCGAGGTAAGCGCCCCTATTCTCTTTATACCTAAGAAGGATAGATCCTTATACCTTTATATAGATTATTAAGGCTTTAATAAGGTAATACTAAAGAACTAATATCTACTCCCCCTTATTAATAAGCTATTAGATAAGCTTTAGGGAGCGAAATAGATCTTAAAGATTAACCTTTAAGATATATACTACTATATCTATATTAAGCTAGAAGACTACTAGAAGATAGCTTTTAGGACTTATTATAAGCACTTTAAATATATTATTATACTATTTAGACTTATAAATACCCTAGTAATATTATAGGTATATATTTATTAAGCGCTCGCTAAGCTACTAGATACTTATTATATTACTTATATAGATAATATTATAATCTACTCTAAGATAAGAGAGTAGTATATAAAGGACCTTTACTAAGTGCTCTATAGGCTTTACTAGTAAGCGCTATATACTAAGCTTAGTAAGTATAAGTTCTACTAATAATAAGTAGAGTTCCTAGGGTATATTATTATACCTAAAGGTATATTAATAAACTAAACCCGCGTCTAAGCTATTACTAAATAGAAGCTACCTAAGACCTATAGGGAGATCTAAGTCTCCCTAGGATTCTATAACTTCTACTATAGGTTTATTATAAGCTATTTAGGTATTATAGCCCCTATAATATCCCTACTAAAAGGTAGTAAGAATAATAAGAAGGGAATTAAATTTTACTAGCTAGAAGAGGCTTAATAGGCCTTTAAATAGCTCTAAGCTACCTTCTACTTAGCGACTATTCTCTAATATTAGGACCTAATTTATAAAATAAGAGTTAAAATAGATACTTCTATAAAGGCTATATCTAGTATCCTATTATAATATATTAATAGCTAGTAGCGACTAGTTACTTACTATTTATAGAAGCTTAGTAATACTAAGTAGTATTAGGGAGTAGGCTAATAGGAGCTTCTTACTATAGTAAAAAGCCTAGATTACTAGGCTTATTACTTTTAGGGTATATTAAAAAAGTTTATAGTCCTAATAGACTACTAGGCGCTAAAGGGAGTTATTAGCGCGTTAGTATAGGACCTTTAGGGAAGGCTTACTAGATAGGTATATAAACTCTTAGTATTTAACTTTAACTTAGAGTATAAGTTAGGGGTTATAAACCTAGTAGATAGGCTATCTAAGAGGCTAGATTATATAGAGGGGGAGGTAAAATATAATAATATACTCCTAACCTTAGTAAGGAAGCTAAGGTTTATTAGTAACCTACTAGTAGACCTCCGGATAAGTATTACTATTTTATAAGGTAATATAGAGACTATAAGAGTATTTATTAATACTATAAGGGCTAGTATAAAATAACGCCCCTTTTAGATAGATAGCTCTAGGGGTAGAGACGCCTTAGTCTCTAGTTAGTATAGCGCTCTATAGTATACTAATATTACTATAACTATAGTAACTATAATAACCTAACGCTAAAGAGCAAGGGAAGATATAGAGAACGCTTAGCGAGAAGTTACTAACCTAGAGGACTTACTTAGAGCTAGGGTTACTATAGCGTAGTAGTATATCCTATACTAAGTTATAAGGGAGCTTATAATAAGTAAAACGGCGTATAGTTAGTAACCCTCTAAAGTAATAGAAAGTCTTATCTGCGGATTATAGGCTAACGACTTATACTACTAGACCTAATTAGAGAGGGTATATAGACCGGCTAGTGATTATAAGGGCTATATAATTAATAGCTATAGAACCTTATTCTATAAGGGAAGGTTAGAGATACCCTAGGAGAGGTCCCTAAGACTTAAAATCCTTTGCTAATACTATAATAACCGCAGGGCGGGTTATATAGGAGTAAATAAGACTACTAAGTTAATCTTAAGGAAGTTCTACTAGCTAAAGTTAGCTATAGATATATATAATTACGTTATAGGGTACTATATATACTAAGGGATCTAGGTTCTAAGGTATAAGCCCTATAGAAAGTTATATCTACTACCCCTACTAGTATACCTATTTTAGGAAATTAGTATAGACTTTATTACTAGACTGCTACTAAGCTATTAGTATAAAGGCGGGGAGTATAATATAGTTCTCGTTATTATATACTAGATAACTAAGTTTACTATATTTATCCTAATAATAAAGCGGCTAATAGCTACTAAGCTAGCGCGGATTATCTATAGATAGGTAGAATACTATTTTAGTACCCTAGAGGGTATTATTAGTAACTAAGATAAGCTCTTTATTAGCTAATTTTAAGAGGAATTTATAAGAGAGAGGGCTATTAAGCGCCGCTTCTCTACTATATATTACCCCTAGACTAATAGGTAGTTTAAAAGAATATACTAGATATTAGAAAAGTACTTATAAGCGTACGCTAGTAACTTACTATAAGAATAGGCTATCTAGTTACTTAAGGCTAAGTTTATATATAATAATAGTTACTATAGTACTACTAGCTACTTGCTAATAGAGGCCCTATATAGCTACTACCTACGTTACGTGGAATATATAACCCCTATAAATAGGGTCGTAGTATAGGGCGTAAGGGAGCGAATCGAATATATCTCGAGGCTTCGTAAGAGGGCTTAGGAATAGTAATAGAAAGCTACTAAAGTATAAGCTAAGTATTATAACGCGAGGTATAAGGAATAGACCTACTATTAGGGATAAGTCGTCAGGCTATTAATAAAGAACTTCTAGTTTAAAAATAAAACCCTAGCGCCTAGGTTTATATAAGTAGCTATTATAGAACTAATTAGTATATAAGCTTATAGAGTTTATCTACTACTATAGTACTAAAGGATATATAATATATTCTTAGTAACCTTACTAGAATTATAGGATAATTACAAAATAAGTAGTAAAGGCTTACTTATATACCTAGAGCTTAAGGATAAGCTAGAGGAATAGGAGGTTAAAGAGATTATTATATAGTAAGGCGTTAGTAATAATATATAATACTTAGTTAAATAAGTAGGTTAGCTTATAGAATATAATATATAAGAACCTATAGAGAACTTAGCGAATGCGTATAAGGCTATTTATAAGTTTAATAGATAATATAAGAAGGCTTATAAAAAGTAGGACGACTAGCTACTAAAACTACTATAATAAGTTAGTAATTATAGACTATAAGACCACGAAATAGAACTTAGTTTAGAAGCAAAACGTTAATTAAATCGAGTAGCAAATTATCGCTAAAACTATAGCGAAAAGGGGTATTATCCTATAAAAGGGGAAAAGAGCTAACTATCTAATTAGTTATTAACTTCTTAGGATAGCTACGGGGGTACCTACTACGATTGCTATAACTATAAGTAGTACTACTATAACTACTATAGCGACTAGTCGCTAAACTAGCGCTATTAGTATCCTTACTATCGCTACCTATAGGCTAACTACTAGCTGACTTACTACTAGCGCTACTAACTAACTTACTACTAGTACTACTACCTAACTCGCTACTAGAACTATTACTATTAGAGATAGTAATAGTAACTTTAGCTCTCTTAGTCTTCTTTACTAACTCTTCGCTACTACTTTAGCTATACTTAATAGGAATACTAAGGTAGGAGGCGTGAGAGATAGGGCGAGTACTAGTAATAGTAATAAAATAAGAGGGGATATTATTAGTAGTATACTTAGCGAGATTTTCCTAAAGCTCCTTATAAAACCTAGGGAAAAGGGCGATATTATACTTATAAGTACGCTTAGGGACTAGCTTTATTAAAGGGTTATTAAGTAGGTAGTCGATATCGTTATAGAGGTAGTTAATAGGATTATTATTATAAATATATACTAGCTAGGTAGTATTTAAGCGCTAAAGAATATTAATATTATTATAAAAGGTACTAACCTAAAACCTAGTAATTAGTAGGATATAATTAGCGAGGGAATAGTAAGTAATAGCTTATATAGACTAGGATATTAAGCGCGAGGTACTTATAAATAGAGGCGAGCTCCTAGAGCTAAAGCTACTCTATATTATAGCTACTACTACTAGTAATAGGATTATAAATAAGCTTAGTAATATACTTCTACGCTACTAAATAATTACTAAGCGTAGCTAGAATATAATAATAATAAAGAGGGGTTAGCATACTATTAGGCTCCTAGATCTAGATCTAGTAGAATATATTCTAAGTTATCTAAGTTACGCCCTAAAGCTCTTAAGGGACCTAGGAAATATTAATATATAGTAACCTATTAGCGAATTAGTAGAGACTTATAATAGCGTATTTCTTCTTATTAAAGTTATAATAGATATACTTCTATACGTGCTCGCTATAAATATAGTGAAAGTAGATAATATCCTAATATATTTTATAAAGATAGCTAAGGTAAGGATAGCTACTATTAGTATTACTAGTAAGATCGCTAGAAAGGATCTTAGGATTATAGAGGTATTTTATAAGAACTATACCTATATATATAATATAAGATATTATAGAGAGCTATTAGTAAGATACTAGAGAGGGATATAAGTAAGATTAGAAGAGAGAAAGGAAAGAACTTAATAATTATAGCAAAAGCTTATAAAATAGGCGCTAAAATAAGAGAGGTAGCTAGACTAAAAAAGATTATAAAGAGGAGAAATTCTAACTAGGTTAGAGACCTTAAGAAGAAAACGCCTTTTTATATTTCGAGTTACTAGGTAATAAGGTAAAATAATTACTAATTATATACCGCTAAATAGTTATATAACTATTAGTAACTAATTCAAAAATAATAGTAATAATTAAAATTTAAGAATACTTATAACGCGCTAGGAAAACGAAAATACGTTATTTACTATAACTACCTAGATCTAGCGTAGAGGGCGAGAGTAAATAATATAATAAAGGCGTAGAGAGGCTGCCTTAGAGTTAGTAATAATATTTATAATAACGCAGAGCTATATTACCCTACTAGTATACTTTAGGGACTAAGGCTTTAGAGGGGGGGGTAATTATAAGGAATAATAGTAGGTATAGGATATAGAGCTAACGCTATCAGTAAAAGATTAGCGAATTAGTAGTAAATATATATCCTCTTAAGAAAACTCTGCAAGCTAGAGACTTAGAAGGTTAAGCAATAGTTTAATATAACTACGTATACCTACGTTCTAGCATTCTAGCCTTTCCTAGTTTAGGCCTATAGCTATACTCTTACAGATTTATAGCTTACCTAGACTAGATATATAAAGACTTAAAAATCTAGTTATAAGCTATAGCCTAATTATAGACCTTCTAGTAAAAAGAGAATAAATCCCTAGTAACCTTCCTATTAAGATTTAAGTAGATACTAGCTAATATAAGTAATATAAACTAGCTTAGTTAAGTCTAGATCTTACTTCTAGAGGCCTCCCTTACCCCTAGGCTAAGGGATTAGCTAATTATTATTAACCTATTAGTAGATTATAATAACTAGCTCTTAAAGATCTAGAGTATTATATAAAAGGTAAAGCGCTAAAAGGTCTCTAGTAACTACCTAGTAACTTACTAGAGACCTACTACTAAGGATATTAAGAGGGATATTTATATAATTAGAGCTATATATATCTTATAAATTAAGAAAGTAAGATACTATAACTATTAAAACTCTAGGTCCTCCTTAGGTATCTCCTTAGTATAGTACTAATAGCTTTAGAAGGGTATAAGGGACCCCTATACTTATTATACTTATAGAGCTAGAGGTTAAATTACCTAGCGCTACCCTAATAAGGAGGACTAGCTACTTAGAGTTATGAAAATAAAGACCTTAAAAGAAGAACTAATATATTATAAAGTTATAAATAACTACTAAGTAATAGCTAACTCCCTAAAAAAAGATAAAAAGTTAGAAAAAGACTAACTCTAGAGTGAAATTAGGCCCTAAAGCTTATTAAAGAGGAGATATTAGATTAAGAAGAATATAAATAGGAATAACTAGCTAATAATAGGCTTATTATTATTTAAATTAGAGTTAATAGAGGATATCTAGCTTATATCCTAGTAAATACTAGGAGTAATACTTATATAATAATTAACCTTTCCCTAGCCTAATACTTTTACTTTCTATATATTAAGAAGAGACACTAACTTATAAGGGGATATATACTTAGTAAACTATTACTAAGTAACGCGCTAGGTATAGTAATATTTAACCTAGAAACGAGCGGTTATACCTAGTATATCTTTATATATATAGTTAATAGCCTAGACCCTAATATCCTCTTAAGGTACCTTTAGATAGAATAAAACTAAGTTATTTATAATATTATAGCCTACTAAGTATATTATAAGAGGGGATAAGTTAGGCTATACCTAAAGGATTAAGAAGAAACGCCCTTTATAAAGGATATAAGAGCTATAAGGTTCCTTAATATACCTTTATTCTCTATAATCTACTAATACTTAATAAGATAATGAAATAAGTACTAAGAGGGTATTATAGAGGTATTAATATAAGTTATTAGCTAAGCTAATATTAAGAAAGCTTTAAACCTAAAACTAAAAGAGGATTAATAATACTATCTACTAAGCTAGGTCTTAAGGGAGTTTCCTAACCTATTTAACTCTAATAAGGCTTATTTACTACCCCTTAAGTAACTAGGAGTAAATTACTAAATTAACCTTATATAAAGATTAGATAGAAAGGAGCTACTACTCCCTTAGGGCCCCCTTTATAATATATTAAGAGAAGAGCTATTAGTATTAAAAAAGACCCTATAAGACCTGCTAAATAAGGGGTTTATTAAGGCTAGTAGCTTACTTACTAGGGTATTAGTACTCTTTATAAGGAAGCTAGGGGGGGGAATTCGCTTCTATATTAATTATAAGGCTTTTAATATAATTACTAAGAAAAACTATTACCCCTTTCTACTAATCTCTAAGATATTATACTAAGTAAGTATAACTAAGTAGTATAATAAGCTAAATATAATAATAGCTTTTTATAAGTTAAGGGTAATAGAGGAGTACTAAAAGAGAACTATATTCTATACCTAGTATAAGTTATTTAAGTAAATAATTTACTTACTTAGCCTAACTAGTACCCTTACTAGCTTCGAGTAGTATATTAATAATACCCTATAGGACTTCTTTAATAACTTTATTACTACTTATATAAATAATATATTAATTTATTCTAATAGAATAAAAGAAGACTATAAGAGGAAGGTCTAGGAGGTCTTCTAGAGGCTAGTAGATATAGAGCTAAACCTTAACCCTATAAAATATAAGTTCTTAGTTAAGAGGGTTAAATATATAAGGTTTATTATAATAGTAGGAGAGGGTCTTTCTTATAACCTTAAGAAACTCTAGGTAATTACTAAGTAATTACCCCCTACCTCCCTAAAGGGGGTCTAGAGCTTCCTAAGGTTTATAAATTATTATAATATATTTATATTAGAATATAGGGATATTATTAGATTATTTATATTACTTACTAAGAAGAATACAATATTCTAATAGGGAGATAACTAAGAATAAGCCTTCTTATAGCTTAAGTAGGCTTTTAATACCTAGCTAGTATTTTACTAGTTTAACTTAGAAGATAAGATTATTATTAAAACTAAGTATTAAGGATTTATATTAAGAGGGGTACTCTTATAAGTTACCCTAGAGGGTACTTAATATCCTATAGTATTCTATTTATAGAAGCTCTTACTTATAGAGTATAACTACCTTATTTATAATAAGGAGCTCCTAGTAGTTCTTTCTTACTTATATATATAAAGGGCGGAGCTATATAATATAACTACTTTTAAAGTATTAACTAATTACTAGGGGCTTAAATTCTTTATAAAGAAATAACGCCTTATAGAGCGCTAGAGCTAGTAAGTAGAGGAGCTATCTTAGTATAACTTTACTATTAAATACCGCCCTAATAAGGAAGTAGTAGCCCTTAACGCCCTCTCTTAGAGAGAATAAGATATATTATAAGGGTATAATAATAAGTAGAAGTAGGGGAGGGTCTTATAGCTAATACTAAACTATACCTACTTCTATAGGGACCCTATAGCTAGAAACTATAAAGAAGGATATAATATATAAGGCTATATATTATATAGTTACTTACTAGCCTTAGAGCTTCTTACTAGATATTAAGGCTAAGCTTTAAATTAGTAAGTATGATATTAATAGTTAGAGAAGGCGAATATTTAGAGGGAGGCTATAAGTACCTAGTAGGGAGAATAATAATAACTTATTAAGCGAGCTCTATATAAAGATTATTTAGTAGAGCTATAACTTAAGTATAACTACCTACCTAGGTTATAATAGCACGCTAGAAATAATAAGCTAGTAGTTTTACTAGCTAGGATAATTATAAATAGTATAGAGATTTATAAGGAACTATAATATCTATAGAGGGATATATATCTAGAGGTAAGCTAAGAGGGGCTTCCTAAAGACCTTACTAATACCTACTTACTTATACTTAGACCTCTTAATAAACCTTATTATAAACTTACTACTTATAAAGAATAACGCTAGCTAATACTTATAGGTTATAATAAATAGGCTAGGTAAGTTAGTAATACTAGAGGAGATAGGTACTATAGAGGTAGAAGCTTATACCTGCTAGTTCCTTACCTCCTACTTCTAGTTCTATAGGTTCTTATATAGTATTATTAATAATTAAGGGTCTACTTAAATAAGCTACTTCTAGGCTAAATTCTACTACCTTATTAGTATAAGGAGGCTATTAAGTATTATATATTACTTATAAACTAATAATAATACTAAGAGGTAAAGCTAGGAGATATAAGCTATCTTATAGAAATTTATAACCTAGGTATAGGATAACTAGGGGTAGCTCTTACCTACTACTTAGCTAGCGCTCTATAATAAGGTTAGTAATATAACTAGGCTCTCGCTATTCTTCTTAGAATACAGGTACTATACTAACCCTATACTTATTATAAATATTATAATAGGGGAGACCCCCTCTAGGGATATAGTAGCTACCCTCCTAGTAATATGACTATAGGAAGTAGTAAACTTTATCTAAGTAAATATTATAACTACCTAGTAGTATAGCGAGGAGAATATAAACTAGTATAAAATACCTATAGAGGAGTACTAAGTAGGTAATAAGGTTTAGCTTTTAATAGCTAACTATAATAACCTTAGGCTTAGTAAGAAGCTATTATAATTATATCATAAATATACTATAGGAAGAGTCCCGAGCTTATATATTATTAAGTTAGATATACTTAGTAATATCTACCTAAGGTTCTATATAAACCTCCTCTAGAGGGTACTAGAGGACCCCTTACTTATATAGATAAGGATAGACCCCTAGCTACTACTAATTATAGCTAATAATAGCGAATTCGAGTAGTATATAGAGGAGATAAATATAGTATAATAGAAAATAGTTAGCTAAGGGTAGAGGTATAAGGTCCCAGTTAAGTAAGAGGGGTATATAGAGCTTACCTAGGTGCTTATAGAAGCTATTATAGAGATTATTATAATAGATAGGTATAAAGCCCTATATAGGCTAGTTATAAATAATAATAATAACCTATCTTATACCTAAGGGGGGACTAGCTAGGAGGGGGGATAGTATTATAAGCTACGCCTAGGTTAAGCCTACTTAAGCTTCTACTTAGGTTTACTCCCTTAAGGAGCTAGCTAGGGCTTACCTAGGGCTTATCTAGTTATTCTCTATAGACTAGTGAAATCTCTACTAGAGAGGAAAACTTCCCCTTTTCCTCTTTAGCTTAAATAAATAGTATTATAGTAACCTCTTATTAAATAAACTTAGGTCTAACCCCTCGTATAATATATTAATTTACTCTAATAGAACGAGGGAAGACTATAAGAAGAAGGTCTAGGAGGTCCTCTAGAGGCTAGTAGATATAAGCCTAAACCTTAACCCTATAAAATATAAGTTCTTAGTTAAGAGGGTTAAATATATAAGGTTTATTATAATAGTAGGAGAGGGTCTTTCTTATAACCTTAAGAAACTCTAGGTAATTACTAAGTAATTACCCCCTACCTCCCTAAAGGGGGTCTAGAGCTTCTGAAGGTTTATAAATTATTATAATATATTTATATTAGAGTATAGGGATATTATTAAACTACTTATACTACTTATTAAGAAGAATATACCGTTCTAATAGGGAGATAACTAAGAATAAGCCTTCTTATAGCTTAAGTAGCTTTTTAATACCTAGCTAATACTTTACTAGTTTTACTTAGAAGATAAGATTATTATTAAAACTAATTATTTAGGATTTATATTAAGAGGGGTATTCTTATAAGTTAATCTAGAGGGTACTTAGTATCCTATAGTATTCTACTTATAGAAGCTCTCGCCTATAGAGTATAACTACCCTATTTATAATAAGAAGCTTCTAGAAGTCCTTTCTTACTTATATATATAGAGAGTAGAGCTATATAATATAACTACCTTTAAGGTACTAACTAACTACTAAGGGCTTAAATACTTTATAAAGAAGTAGCGCCTTATAGAGCGCTAGAGCTAATAGGTAGAGAAGCTATCTAATACCGAATGCGCTTAGCGCGGTTATCCCGCCTAAGGGCGCCTAACGCGTTTAACGCGTTAAACGTACCTAAACGCGTTAAGCCTTATAAAAGGGCTTATTGCTTTTAAGGAGAAAACCTTCTAAACTTATAGAACTTTTACCTATATTTTTCACCTACTATATAGATTATATTAATTAGTAGCACGACCTTAATAGTTAGCTATATCCCCTTATAACTAAGTATATCCTTTATAATTAAGGACCGTACTTAATTATATAAATAGCTAACCCTATTAAGTTTATATAAAGTAGTATCTTAGTAGTTAATACCTATAGGTATTATATATTATTAAAAGCCTCTAAACTCCCCCTTTCCCCTAACTAGGAAATATTAATAAGAGATATTAACCCTTTATTATTTCCCTTAACTAGGAGATATCTCTAAGAGATATTAAACCTTAAAGATTTCCTTAACTAAGAAATATCCTAAAGAGATAATAAACCTCTATAATAATAATAATATATATTACTTTCTAATTATAAGGTTAAAGAAGGTCTTACGTCTAACCTTCTAGAACCTATTAACTATTTAACTATTATAAACTTTATAATAGCGCTTAAGTAGTACCCTAATAAGTTCTATATATTACTTATCTAGACTAAGTATACCCTTTTTAAGTTAGTTATAAAAGTAAGTATTATAGCTATTACTCGTAAGAACTTCGAATAACGTTTAGTGAATTACTATAAATATATTTAAAAGTTACTACTATATAGGGAAGTATATAAGACTACTTAATATATTTAAAATAAGGTCTTATATATATAAATAACTAACTTATAACTATTTACTTTTATTATTAGGTAGTAGTATCGCTTTAACCTCTCTTATTATAATTAATATATTAAGATAGAGATTAAATAGGGCTAGATATTAGACCTAATACTCCCCTTTAAAGAGGATAAAGAGAGGGGGGGCCATAAGACCCTAAGAGCTAAAGCTATAAATAAGCTAGATATCCTAAAACCTATATCTAAACTTAATATAATAATAATTCCTAAAGCCTTCTTAATACTCCTATTAACTCTAGAGGAATATTATAAGTTTAAATAAAGTTTTATAAATAGTTTATAACTCTTACCTCTTAAACCTATATTAAAGGATATAATTATTATATTAATACTAGAGCGAAGCTTAAATATATTTTATATATTATTTAAAAAAAAGTAAAGATATATTAAGCTCTTTATTCCTAACTTAAGGAAAAGGATTAGATAGCTCCCTTATACCTAAGCTAAGTAACTTATAAAGTTACCCTAGTACTTATAGCTAGGGTAAGTAATAGAGTAAGATAGGCGCCTAGGAACTAGAAGCTAGATTATTAAACCTTAATAAAGGTAAAGGATATAATTAGGATATTAAATATATAGAGGACGCTCTATTACTACTATTACTACTTATAATATCTAGAGATCCTAGTAATAAAGGTAATAATAGCAACCCTAAGGGCTAAAATATTAGAGGAGGTAGCCCTAGTTATAGTAATAGTAATAGCTAAGGCGATTAATGCTCTTAACTACTAGCTAGGCTAAGAGATATTATTAAATTATTATCTAATGCTAATAGGTTCTTAGTTAGCTATAACGTTCTTATATTCCTTCTCTCTATAGATAAAGAAGGGGTACTATAAGTAATAGCTAGTATGTTAGTTATAAAACCTAGGTATAGTACTCCGTATTTTAAGACTAATATAATTAGATTTCTTACTCTACCTCTATATAATAATAAAGTTAATAATATATATATTAATAGTAGTTTAAGGACTATCTATTAAAATATATATTATTTTATTAATACTATTAATAGCTATATTAAGTTAGAAAATAAGAGCCTAGCTATAGCTACCCTTAACTTATATTAAACCTTACTAAGGTATACCTCAGACTAGTACTATACTAATCTAATATTTAATAAGAAGGTAGAACTTATAGACCCTAACTATAGATTAGACTATTAGAAAGAGTTATTACTTAAATATCTTTATTTGCTATATAAAATTACTAAAGCACGTTTAACTAAGGAGAGGTATAGTCTATGCGATATATATAATTAATATAATATTCAATACTAGATAACTAAGGTTACTTAACTTTATAAGGATACTAAAGAGAGCGAATCTAAGGTATTAACTATTATATATAATAAGATAGATATAGAACTAGTTATTAGTATCCCTTAGCTAATTAGTAATATAAACTATAATAAGTTTATTATAAGCCTATAGAAGATAATCCCTAGCTAGTATTAAATAGTTACTAAAGAATTCTAGCGAGTATTAGTCTAACTATTTATTAAGATAACCTATATAGGAACTATAGCGATATGATTATTATTAAAAGAGACCTTAAAAATAGGCTGTATTACTACTACTCGTTATCTATACTATATATACATAAAGGAGACTATATCTAGTCTATTACTATTAAAACCTATAAAGCACGCTACTAATATCGCTACTAAACCCTTATTAAGCTCCTTTTATAAGGAAATTTAGTTTAATTAATAATAAAGGCCTAAATGCTAATATAAATAGCCTAGTTAATACGTTTAGTATCCTTAACTACTTAGTTACCTTTTAATATATATAGCGAAGGGGATTAGTTATAAGTAAGCGGAAGAGGAAGTATATACTTTGTTAGATAAGGGCGACTTTAACTATATCTAGTATATTAAAGCTAGCGAAGATTTAGATTCGCATAAAGAAGACTTAGTTATTAGTACTAATAACGAGGATAACTAAGAGTAATAGGAAGATAATCCTAATTATATTAACCTAGTTTTATAAATACCCTCTAGGTTATATCTCTAGATATAAGGATAAGTACCCTATTTTTAATATTAACTTATTCTAAAATTCGCTCCTTAAGGATCCCGGAATCTACTCTTACGAAACGTGCTTTTATAATACTAAGCTATATACTAACTTCGAGGGTATTTTCTCGTATTAGACCCTTCTATCCCCTTAGCTAAATATAGTACTTATTAGTCCTATCAAGCTATAGTAATATATAGTTATATATTTATATTATTATACGTACGCTAAGATTATTATCCGAGGCTATTATAACGGACTGCTAATCGTAGTTTGCGTTCATACTAGTATAGACTGCTTAGTTATAAGCGAAATCTGCTTATAATAGTTCTATACCCTCTTAAGAGAACCTAAGGTATTTAAGCTCTAAAGCGTTAGAAGCCTTAAGATTATTACTTAGGTAACCTTCTTAATTCTTATATAAGGATAACGACCTCATAGTTATATAATAACTACTAAGCTCTATATAAGTATATAGCTTATCCCTTATTTAAATACTAGTCTACTTATAGGGTAAGACTTTAATATACTTAATAGGCTCGACGTCCTAAACTTAGAATCGTGCGTTTAGATTATATCTTATAATAATATTTAAATTCCTTCTTGGATCTATTTATAAGGAACAATAGCGGGTAGAGGGTATAGAGCCACGCTATTAGCAAAACGTTAGCGAATTAGTAGTAAATATATATACCCTTAAGAAAACTCTATAAGCTAGAGACTTCGAAGGTTAAGTAATAATTTAATATAACTATATATACCTATGTTTTAGTATTCTAGCCCTTCCTAGTTTAGGCTTATAGCTATACTCTTATAACTCTATTACTTCTACCTTAATTTAAGAAATTAGCGCTAGTTAGAATATCTAAAACAAACTAGTAATAATATACTAATAAATTAGTAATAGAGTTTAACTATTGTAAGAATAGGTACATAAGTAGCAAAGGGGATGCTAAAATAGCCTGAACAATAGATATTAATAGGCTGCGTAATATGGTGATGAAAGCTGATAAATTTAAGCATAAGGAGGTATTTTTCCTGGAATTAATAAATAGAAAAATCGTTAAATATTAATAGTATTGATGATATTATTTCTAAGTTATAAATCCTGCCCTCACGAAGTGAGGGGTAAGATATTCTGAAATGTAACTGCAAAGCAGTAGCTTATTAAGCAGAAATCGCGCTTAGATCACTATGTGGTCTGTGCGCAATTTCTGTATATTTATACCTATAAAGCTAAGGATTATAAATATATATATATAAGGTTATTGCTACTATTAGAATTTATATAGATTTCTAAAGTATTTATTCCATGAAGGAAATACTTTTATAATTATTACTTTATGTTTTATAGTTATTAAAGTATTATTAAAGAGATATTATATAGGTATATAACTATATATACTATAGTTATTTATTAAGGTTTGTATAAACCTTATAAGATTATTATAGAATTCTTTAAGATATACCTTCGGTATTCTTACATAAAATAACGCCCCTTCTAAATAGATAGCTCTAGGGGTAGAGATACCTTAGTCTCTAGTTAGTATAGCGCTCTATAGTATACTAATATTACTATAACTATAGTAGGTATAATAACCCGATACTAAAGAGTAAGGGAAGATATCGAGAATACTTAGTAAGAGGTTATTAACCTAGAGGACTTACTCAGAGCTAGGGTTACTATAGCGTAGTAGTATATCTTATATTAAGTTATAAGGGAGCTTATAATAAGTAAAATAGTATATAGTTAGTAACCCTCTAAAGTAATAGAAAGTCTTATCTATAAACTATAGGCTAATAACTTATATTACTAGACCTAATTAGAGAGGGTATATAGACTAGCTAGTAATTATAAGGGCTATATAATTAATAGCTATAGAACCTTATTCTATAAGGGAAAGTTAGAGATACTATAGGAGAGGTCCCTAAGACTTAAAATCCTTTACTAATACTATAATAACTATAGGGCTGGTTATATAGGGGTAAATAAGACTAAGTTAATCTTAAGGAATTTCTATTAGCTAAACTTAGCTATAGATATATATAATTATACTATAGGGTGCTATATATACTAAGGGATCTATATTCCGAGGTATAAGCCCTATAGAAAGTTATACCTACTACCCCTACTATCGCACCTATTTTAGGAAATTAATATAGACTTTATTACTAGACTACTACTAAGCTATTAGTATAAAAGTAGGGAGTACGACGTAGTTCTTATTATTATATACTAGATAACTAAGTTTATTATATTTATCTTAATAATAAAGTAGCTAATAGCTACTAAGTTAGCGCGGATTATTTATAAATATGTTAAGTATTATTTTAGTACTTTAGAGAGTATTATTAGTAACTAAGATAAGCTCCTTACTAGCTAATCTTAGGAGGAATTTATAAGAGAGAGGGCTATTAAGCGCTACCTCTCTATTATATATTACCCCTAGACTAATAGATAGTTTAAAATAATATACTAGATATTAGAAACGTACCTATAAGTATACGCTAGCGACTCGCTATAAGAATAGGCTATTTAGTTACTTAAGGCTAAGTTTATATATAATAATAGTCGCTATAGTACTACTAGCTACTTACTAATAGAAGCCTTATATAGCTACTACCCGCGTTATATAGAATATATAACTCCTATAAATAGGGTTATAGTATAGAGTATAAGGGAGCGAATTAAATATATTTTAAGGTTTTATAAGAGGGCTTAGGAATAGTAGTAGAAAGCTACTAAGGCGTAAGCTAAGTATTATATCGCAAGGTATAAGGAATAAACCTATTATTAGGGATAAATCGTTAGGCTATTAATAAAGAACTTCTAGTTTAAGAATAAAAGACTAGCGCTTAGGTTTATATAGGTAGCTATTATAGAACTAGTTAGTATATAAGTATATAGAGTCTATTTACTACTATAATACTAAAGGATATATAATATGTTCTTAGTTACTTTACTAGAGCTATAGGATAATTACTAAGTAAGTAGCAAGGGCTTACTTAGATACCTAGAGCTTAAGGATAAGCTAGAGGAATTAGAAGTAGAAGAGATTATTATATAATAAGGTATTAGTAATAATATATAATACTTAGTTAAGTACGTAGAATAGCTTATAGAATATAATATATAGGAGCCTATAGAGAACTTAGCGAATATATAAGAAGCTATTTATAAGTTTAATAGATAATATAAGAGGGCTTATAAGACGTAGGACAACTAGTTACTAAAACTACTATAATAAGTTAGTAATTATAAACTATAAGATTATAAAATAGAACTTAAATTAGAAGTAAAATATTAATTAAATTAAGTAGCGAATTATTACTAATATTATAGCGAAAAGGGGTATTATCCTATAAAAAGAGAAAAAGGGTTAACTATCTAATTAGTTATTGATTTCTTAGGATAGCTACGGGGGTAACTACTATAACTACTATAACTACGAGTAGCACTACTATAACTACTATAATAACTAGTCGCTAAACTAGCGCTATTAATATTCCTATTATTACTACTTATAGGCTAACTACTAGCTAACTCGCTACTAGCGCTACTACCTAACTTACTACTAGAACTATTACTATTAGAGATAGTAATAATAACCTTAGCTCTCTTAGTTTTCTTTACTAACTCTTTACTACTATTTTAGCTATACTTAGTAGAGGTTTAGAAGTAAGAAGCATAGGAGATAGGGTAAGTACTAGTAATAGTAATAAAGTAGGAGGGGATATTATTAGTAATATACTTAGCGAGGTTTTCTTAAAGCTCTTTATAAAACCTAGGGAAAAAGGTAATGTTATACTTATAAGTACGTATAGGGACTAGCTTTATGAAGGGGTTATTAAGTAGGTAGTTAATCTTATTATAGAGGTAGTTAATAGGATTATTATAAATATATAGTAGCTAGGTAGCGTTTAGGCGCTAAAGAATATTAATATTATTATAAAGGGTATTAACTTAAAAACTAATAGTTAGTAGGATATAATTAGTAAGGGAATAGCGAGTAATAGCCTATATAAACTAGGACGTTAAGTATAAGGTGCTTATAGATCGAGGTGAGCTCCTAGAGCTAAAGCTACTCTATATTATAGCTACTACTACTAGTAGTAGGATCGTAGATAAGCTTAGTAATATAATTCTATACTACTAAATAGTTACTAAGTATAGCTAGAATATAATAATAATAAAGAGGGGTTAGGATATTATTATACTACTAGATCTAGATCTAGTAGAATATATTCTAAGTTATTTAAGCTACGCCCTAAAGCTCCTAAAAGACCTAAAAAACGTTAATATATAGTAGCTTATTAGTAAATTAGTAGAGACTTATAGTAGCGTATTTCTTCTTATTAAAGTTATAATAGATATACTTCTATATATGCTTGCGATATATATAATAAAAGTAGATAATATCCTAGTATATTTTATAAAAATAGCTAAAGTAAGGATAGCTACTATTAGTATTACTAAAAAGATCGCTAGAAAGAATCTTAGGATTATAGAGGTATTTTATAAGAACTACGCCTATATATATAATATAAGATATTATAGAGAGCTATTAGTAAGAGGCTAGAAAGGGATATAAGCGAGATTAGAAGAGAAGAAAAAGAAAGAGAGAGAACTTAATAATTATAGTAAGCAACGACCCGCCTAGCTTCCGCTACTAAGTCCGCTTGCTTAGCCGTAATATAATAGTAAGTATCCCCTCTAGGGGTATTAATAAGAGCCCTCTTAAGGGCTATACTAATAATACGCTCTCTATATATAATAGAGTAATTAAAAAAAGAGCGGGTTTTATTAATTATATTAATATTAAACTCTCTAGTAAGCTCTCGTATATTATTAGTATTAAAAGGTATACCTCGCGTAAGCTTAGCATTTTTATATATAAGGTCTAGTACTAATATAGTTAAGGGATAAGGATAAGAAAGAAGGAGAGGTATAAAGCCCTACTTATAGTAATAGAGCTTCTTATACTTCTAGCTATAAGAACCTCTTAGGAAAGACCTCTTTAGTTAAAAAGTTACCTCTTATATAATAGTATTTATAGTACCTTTAGTACCTTATTAGAAGGTTAACCTTTTAAGTTAAGGAGTTATTTTATATAGTAGCTTTTATAGTACTTTTAGCACCTTACTAGAAGGTCGACCTTTTAGGTTAAGGAGTTATCTCGTATAGTAGCTTTTACCTTATTAGAAGGTTTAGTAAGGGCGTTATTATCCAGGCTACGAGAGCCTTAGTAGCCTATTCAGCTCTAATTTAATTAGCCCTAGTATAGCACGCGTCTAACTTTATACGAGGGTTTACTTATAAGTAGTAGGAACGTATAGGGTTCCTATATTATTTTCCTTAACTAGTAGAGGGTATAGGTTAAAATACCTATATAATATTTCCCGAATTATACCTGCGAACTAGGTGAATTTATTATAGTCTTTTTATAAAGGGGCTGCGGTGTAATTCCGAACTTAATAATTATAGTAAAGGCTTGCGAAATAAGCGCTAAAATAGGAGAAGTAGCTAGACTAAAAAGATTATAAAGAGGAGAAATTCTAACTAGGTTAGAGACCTTAAAAAAAACGCCCTTTTATATTTTAAGTCGCTAGGTAATAAAGCTAAATAATTACTAATTATATACCGCTAAACGGTTATATACCTATTAGTAACTAATTAAAAAATAATAGTAATAATTAAAATTTAAAAATACCTATAATACGCTAGGAAAATAAAAATGTATTATTTACTATAAGTACTTAGATCTAGCATAGAGGGTAAGAGTAAATAATATAATAAAGGTGTAGAGACGCTACCCTATAGTTAGTAATAATATCTATAATAATATAGAGCTATATTACCCTACTAGTACGCCTTAGGGACTAAGGCTTTAGAGGGGGGGGGTAATTATAAGGAATAATAGCGAGTATAGGGTATAGAGCCACGCTATTAGCAAAACGTTAGCGAATTAGTAGTAAATATATATACCCTTAAGAAAACTCTATAAGCTAGAGACTTAGAAGGTTAAGTAATAGTTTAATATAACTACGCATACCTATGTTTTAGCATTCTAGCCCTTCTTAGTTTAGGCCTATCGCTATAATCTTATATTAAGATCCTTCTAAAGATAAGAAGTACCTATCTAAATAATTAATTTATTATTAATAACCTTATAGCGAAGTATAATAATACCTTATAGAAGTATAAATAAGCTATTAGCCTTATGAATAAGTTAGGCTCTTTATATAATAATAAGACTAGTTAAATTATTATAATAAAGTTAGTATAAGATAATTAGTATATAAAGAATAAAACCTATACTAGCCTCTAGATCTATAGGATATTATATATCTAAAGCCTATATAATAAGATCTAAGTTAGTATAAGATAAATTAGTAATAATCTTATAGAGGTTAGAGAGTTAAGTACTTAGCTACTAGTTAATAATAATAATAATATATTAGTTAACCTAACTCTATAGCCTTATACGTAGAGGGTAGCTAACTTTAATCTGGATAATACCTCTTTAAGCCTAGGCCTAGCTAATAATACCCTTAATACTTTTAAAAGTAGTCAATTAATTAATTAATAAGCTACTTTATAATAAGCGAAAAAAATACTTTATAATAAGGTTATAGCTATAATTTAAGAAGGAATAGCTTACCTTACTTACTTAATATATAACGAGGTAATTATAAGTATAATTATAGCTTATAATACCTTATATAGTTATTAGCTTAAAGATAAGAGTATTTAAAAGTAATAAGCTATTTTAAATATAACCCTATTTAAGCCTTAGTATTTAATATATTACTAAAGAAATTAAAGCTCTTATACTTATAGAACAATAGTATTATAAGTAGTAGGAGTTATAGGAGTAGGTTTAATAATAATAATAATATATTAAACTTAGAGGAGGAGGAGAAGGAGGGGGAGGGGGCTAATAAGGCTAGTAATAGAGATAAATTAATTTAAAGTAATTAGAAAAACTAAGAGGAGTTAGGAAACCTTAAATATTTTTAATTTAATAAAAATACTTAGATTTTAAGAGAGCTCATTAAACCCTAACTTTAATATTAAAAAAAAAGTCTTATTAATCTTATTAAAATAAAGTAATAGTTAAAAAATAAGTAGTAAAATCCTTAAAAGTTATAGAATAATAGTAGTTATAACCTTATTATTTTTAATACTAATTATCTAATAACTACCTCTATTAACTACTCCTCCTCTTTTAACCTCTTGATTACTACTCCTAATACTAAATTAATAACTAAAAATATAAATCTAAGCCCTTTTTTTACTTATTAACTTATCTACTCTTATTTATATAACTTTAAGGATTTTCTTAGTATTAATATTATTAGGTTTATTCTCTATCTTTTTCTACTCCCTCTTTATAATTTTAATAAAGTTATATAGCTTAGTTCTTATATAAATAATCTAGATTTATATAGTAAAGCTATACTCTAATACCTACCTTAAAAGATTATAAATACCCTCTTTAGTATTTTAAATACCCTTTTTATTATTATCCTTAGCTTTATATAGTATAAGTTAAATAAGGCCTCTAGCTACTATATAGTGATTTTACCTACTCAAGTGCAATAGACCTTCTAACTCCGCGCCTCCTAATAATATATAGCCTTCGGTTACGTAATCTTGCTAACTATCTTTCCTAGCTATAGCTATACTTATATATACCTATTAATAGCCTCACGATCTTTAACTTTATATTAATAATAACGTAGTTTTTAATTATTTAATAGACTATAAAACTATCGACTTATCCTCTTATATACTACCCGCGCTACTATTAAATACCGCCTCTATTACTACTTTATCTACTACTTATTACTATCTTTATAATCCTCTTATTTAATTAGGTTAGCTAACGCCTTTATAGCTATATTATTATTAGTAACGCTCTCTCTATATTAAAGTAATTAATATAAGCCATACTTACTAATATTCCCCTAAGGGGCCTAGGCTACTTCTACCTTAATAATATAGAGGACCTGCCTAAAAAAAGGCTATTTTATAGGGTATATAATAACCCGCCTAGCTTCTACTACTAAGTCTACTTACTTAGCTATAATATAATAGCGAGTATCCCCTCTAAGAGTATTAATAAGAGCCCTCTTAAGGGCTATATTAATAATATACTCTCTATATATAATAGAGTAGTTAAAAAGAAATAGGTTTTATTAATTATATTAATACTAAACTCTCTAGCGAGCTCTTATATATTATTAGTATTAAAAGGTATACCTTATATAAGCTTAGCGTTTTTATATATAAAGTCTAGTATTAATATAGTTAAGGGATAAGGATAAGGAAGAGGGAGAGGTATAAAGCCTTACTTATAGTAATAGAGCTTCTTATACTTCTAGCTATAAGAACCTCTTAGGAAAGACCTCTTTAGTTAAGGAGTTACCTCTTATATAGTAGCGTTTATAGCACCTTTTATATCTTACTAGAAGGTTAACCTTTTAAGTTAAGGAGTTATCTTATATAGTAGCTTTTATAGTATCTTTAGTACCTTACTAGAAGGTTAACCTTTTAGGTTAAGGAGTTATCTTATATAGTAGCTTTTATAGCACCTTACTAGAAGGTTTAGCGAGGGCGTTTCTAGGCTACGAGAGCCTTAGTAGCCTATTTAGCTCTAATATAATTAGCCCTAGTGTAGCGCGCATCTGGCTTTATATAAGGGTTTACTTATAAGTAATAGGAACGTATAGGGTTCTTATATTATTTTCCTTAACTAATAGAGGGTATAGGTTAAAATACCTATATAGTATTTCCCGAATTATGCTTATAAACTAGGTGAATTTATTATAGTCTTTTTGCGAAGGGGCTATAGCGTAATTCCGAACTTAATAAGTTAAATAACTCCTTCCTATTCTATAGCTATTAAGTTCGGAATTACGCTGCAGCCCCTTCGCAAAAAGACTATAATAAATTTACCTAGTTCGCAAGTATAATTTAGGAAATACTATATAGGTATTTTAACCTATACCCTCTACTAGTTAAAGAAAATAATATAAGAACCCTATATATTCCTACTACTCATAAGTAAACCCTCTAAATATTACTATATAAAGTCAGATGCGCGCTATACTAGGGCTAATTATATTAGAGCTAAATAGGCTACTAAGGCTCTCGTGGCCTAGAAACGCTCTTACTAAACCTTCTAGTAAGGTAAAAGCTACTATATAAGATAACTCCTTAACCTAAAAGGTTAACTTTCTAGTAAGGTACTACGAATACTATTATATAAGAAGTAACTCCTTAACTAAAAAGGTTTTTCCTAAGAGGTTCTTATAGCTAGAAGTATAAGAAGCTCTATTATAAATAGTATCTTATACCTCTCCCTCTTCCTTATCCTTATCCCTTAATTATATTAGTATTAGATCTTATATATAAATATACTAAGCCTAAGCGAGGTATACCCTTTAGTATAAATAATATAGAGGGGGTTACTAGAGAGTTTAGCTTTAATATAATTAATAAAACCTACTCCTTTATTAACTACTCCGCTATA
>JAVHLU010001592.1:0-28058 GCA_036785755.1 Colletotrichum ledebouriae
TATATAGTAGAGTAGTTAATAAAGGAGCGGGTTTTATTAATTATATTAAGGCTAAACTCTCTAGCGACCCCCTCTATATTATTTATACTAAAGGGCGTGCCTCGCTCGGGCTTAGTATATTTATATATAGGGTCTAGTACTAATATAGTCAAGGATTTATTATAGGTTAGATAAGGATAAGGAAGAGGGAGAGGTATAAGGCCCTGCTTATAGCAGAGCTTCTTATACTTCTAGCTATAAGAACCTCTTAGGAAAGATCTCTTTAGTTAAGGAGTTACCTCTTATATAGTAGTATTTACCTTACTAGAAGGTTAACCTTTTAAGTTAAGGAGTTATCTTATATAGTAGCTTTTATAATACTTTTGATATTTTACTAGAAGGTCGACCTTTTAGGTTAAGGAGTTATCTTATATAGTAGCTTTTATAGCACCTTATTAAAAGGTTTAGCGAGGGTATTACTATAAGAGCCTTAGTAGCCCGTTTAGCTCTAATATAATTAGCCCTAGTATAGCGCGTATCTAACTTTATAATATTTAGAGGGTTTACTTATAAGTGATAGGAATATATAGGGTTCTTATATTATTTTCCTTAACTAGTAGAGGGTATAGGTTAAGATACCTATATAGTATTTCCCGAATTATACTTATAAACTAGGTGAATTTATTATAGTTTTTTTATAAAGGGGCTGCGGCGTAATTCCGAACTTAATAACTTCTAGCTAATTAGTTCTCTAAATAATTATCACGGCGCTAGGCTAGACCTACCTAAATTTCAAGTTACAAGACTTATAGGTCACGTGATCACTAAGCGACTCTTTAGCCTTCTAGGGCTACGCCCGCCTATAGGTAGACTTTTCCCTTTTTTAATATAAAATCTACTTAATATCGTATAATCTAAATATATTAACCTTTACTTATTTACTATTTATAATACTATTCTACGTTTATCTCTCTATTCTCTAGAGATAGAAGTATAATATCTTAATTAAGTATTATTACCCCTACCCTATAACTTAACTAATAAGAGTATAATACTTAACTAAGCGCTAAGCTAATTAGTTTATATACCTAACTAACCTAAACTTAATTAATACCCCCCCTGCACCTTATAATAATATATTAAATAAAACCTAACTAGCTAGTTATAGTTATAAGGCTATAAAAGCGCTTATACTTAATATTAGAAGACTCCTAAAGCCTTATATTAAGGCCTTTTAATACTACTATACCGCACTACCTAATAATAATACCCCCCTATATAAAGACCTAAAGGTTTTTAACCTAAATAAGCCTATATATAAGTAGCTTATTAAAGGCTTATTTATAAACCTTAATATAGAGAGATATAATAGCCTAGCTTAGAGCGCTATTACTCAATTATAGAAGTTCCCTAACCTCCTTATTATTAACTATAATTACTTAGGTAAAAGTTAGAAGGTTACCCTTACTCTTAATAATATAATATAGTTATTCTAGAATAACTCTAACTTAACCCTTATCTAGATTTAAAACTAGCTTATAAAAAGAGCTACTCAAGATATTAAATCTTAAGCCTTATATATTAAATATATTACTATGAATAATAATCTTTAAATACTCTATAATACTACTCTCTACTTAGAATATAAGAATTAAGAGCTCTAGGAGTATTTAGATAATACCTATACTACTAGTAATAATACTAAGTAATTTACTACGCTTAAGCGCTACTAAGGAGAGTATAATTAGGCCTAATATAATATTATTATTATTATTAAAGAGTAGAATAAAATAAGAGATACTAATAAAGCTTTATTTTAGCGTTTTAAGTATAATATAACTACTACTCCCCGCTAGTAAACCCTCTTTTTAATAACTATAGCGCTACGTATTAAGTAATTCTTAACTAAATAATATATCTCAAGAGTTAGATCCGCTCTAGCTCGCTCTTATTAACTATTACTAGTAATAATACCTAGGCTACTAAGATACCTAAAGTCCCTATCTTTATAAATATAGAGAGTTTTAATCCTAAGTATTTAAAGTTTGATACCTAGCTCTTTTATATTAAAATATACCTTAATAATAGAGAATATTATAATAAGTTCTAATGCTTTAAGTATATACTCTTATACCTTAGAGGAACTACTTATAATATCCTATCCCCTCTCCTCTTAAGAGACCTATTTTAAATTATCATAATAGAATGGCTTATTAAAAAGCTAAAGGGTAGCCTCTAGCCACTGCATAGTGATTTTACCTACTTAAGTGCAACAGACCTTCTAACTCCGCGCCTCCTAATAATACACAGCCTTTAGTCACGTAATCTTACTAACCACCTTTCCTAACCATAGCCGTACTTATATATACCTGTTATACTAGATAGCCTAACGATCTTTAACTTTATATTAATAATAACGTGGTTTTTAATTATTTAATAGACTACGAAACTATTAACTTATCCTCTCGCGCACTACCCGCGCTACTAATACTACCTCTATTACCGCTTCGTCCGCTAGTCGTTACTATTTTTATAGTCCTCTTATTCGATCGGATTAGCTAACGCCTTCATAGCTATACTATTATTAGCAACGCTCTCTCTATATTAAAGTAGTTAGCATAAGCTATACTTACTAATATTTAAGCCCTAAGGGGCCTAGGCTACCTCTACCTTAATAGTATAGAGGACCTGCTTAAAGAAGGGCTACTCTATAGGGTATATAATAACCCGCCTAGCTTTTATTACTAAGTCTACTTACTTAGCTATAATATAATAGTAAGTATCCCCTCTAGGGGTATTAATAAGAGCCCTCTTAAGGGCTATATTAATAATATACTCTCTATATATAATAGAGTAATTAAAAAAGGAGCAGGCTTTATTAATTATATTAATACTAAACTCTCTAGTAAGCTCTTATATATTATTAGTATTAAAGGGCATACCTCGCGTAGGCTTAGCGTTTTTATATATAAGGTTTAGTATTAATATAGTTAAGGAATAAGGATAAGAAAGATAGAGAGGTATAAAGCCCTGCTTATAGTAGTAGAGCTTCTTATACTTCTAGCTATAAGAACCTCTTAGGAAAGACCTCTTTAGTTAAGGAGTTACCTCTTATATAGTAGCGTTCGTAGTACCTTTAGCACCTTACTAGAAGGTCGACCTTTTGGGTTAAGGAGTTATCTTATATAGTAGCTTTATGAGTTAAAGTTCCTTATGTATCTTAGGCCTAGACTGATCCGAGTTAGCATAGCACCTTGCTAGAAGGTTTAGCGAGGGCGTTGCTACGAGAGCCTTAGTAGCCCGTTTAGCTCTAATATAATTAGCCCTAGTATAGCGCGCGTCCGACTTAATAATATTTAGAGGGTTTACTTATAAGTAGTAAGAATATATAGGGTTCTTATATTATTTTCCTTAAGTAGTAGAGGGTATAGGTTAAAATACCTATATAATGTTTCCCGAATTATGCCTACGAACTAGGTGAATTTGTTATAGTCTTTTTGCGAAGGGGCTGCGGCGTAATTCCGAACTTAATAAAAGGCTAAAGGGTATTTTTATTAACCTAGTTTAATATAATAAGGCTTAGATAAAGCTTAATACCCTTATTATCCTATTTAAGAATATCTAAATTAAATAAGCTACTTTTACTAAACTTATTTATAGAATTAAACTCCTAGAGTCTTAGTAGCGCTAGAAGTTCTATAAGAAGCTATCTATCTCCTTTTAAAACTAATACTCTATTTATTATATAAATAACGCTCTTAACTTCTAGGATTATATTACTTATATCTATATTATAGCTTATATTATAGCACCTTCTAATACCTATTTAATTAACTAAACTACTATACGAGGCCCTATTCTAGTAGTTTATATTAAATTATCCAGTAGAGGAGACCCCTATATATAAGCTTATACTAAATAGGGCTATATCCCTAAGGCTCTATATAAGAAGCTCTATAACTAAGGCGCTTACTTTATTTATAATAATATTAGCTAAGGATGAGGTTATATCTCCCTATATTAAGTTAGAAGAGGGGTATTTATATTAATACTTAGCGATTTACCTATATATAAGTTATCTATACCTTAGTTATAATATCTAATATCTTGCTATTAAACCTAGTAGCTAGGATAGGGCGCTATAGCTTATTATATCTAGTATAGTAATAATCCCTTAGTAGGGGGGTTATATAGGTATTTATAAAAATATAGCTATTTACTTTAGTATTAAGAAGGGCTCTAAGATAAATATTATATCTATTATAAACTAGAACTAAATTTTTCTCTAGTAGTTTATTATTAATTAGTTATTATAAGTTAATAGATATTATTACTAATTACTAATCTCTTTAAGCCTCCCCTAGTAAGGAGTTTATTTTTACTAGGGGCTTTAGTTTTCTACTAGCTCTAGGTTATTATTAGTAGCTTTAAAAGGTTTAGTAATACTTATAGTAGCTCTAGCTTTCTTATAAGGGTAATTCTATAACGTATAGCTAGTATTACTATAAATAAAGTAAGCACCCTAGTTATAAAGCTTCTTATATAAAGCCTCGGGGATATAGCCCTAGTTAATATAGGCTTAGGTATAGGGGTTTCCTCTACTAGAGGGTTTAATATAGACTACTAGGGCAAGGCCTTATATAGTAGTTTAGTTAGCTAAGTAGGTATTAGGAGGTATTATAATATAAGCTATAATATAACCTAAGTAGTATAATCCTAGAAGTTAAGAGCGTTATTTATATAATAAATAAAACACTAGTTCTAGAGGGAAGTAAGTAGCTTCTTATAGAACTTCTAGCGTTACTAAGACTCTAGGAGTTTAACCTTATAAATAAGTTTAGTAAAGATAGCTTATTTAACCTAGATATCTTTAAATAAAGTAATAAGGGTATTAAGCTTTATTTAAGCCTTATTATATAAAACTAAGTTAATAAAGATACCTTTTAGCTCTTTAATAAGCTATTTTACTATAATAATTTAAAATAAGTTAACTAAGAGAAGAGGGAATAGAATATTATAAGTAGTTCCTCTAAAGCATAAGAGTATATACTTAAAGTATTAGAACTTATTATAATACTCTCTATTATTAAGGTATATTTTAATATAAAAAAGCTAGGTATTAAACTTTAAGTACTTAGGATTAATACTCTTAGTACTTATAAAGATAGGAGTTTTAGGTATCTTAGTAGAACGGGTGCTATTACTACTAATAATTAATAAGGGTAAGCTAGAGTAAACCTAACTCTTAAGGTATATTATTTAGTTAAGGATTACCTAAAGTATAGCGCTATAATTACTAGAAGGAGGGTTTATAAGGGGAGGCGTAGTAGTTATATTATATTTAAAGCGCTAGAGTAAAGCTTTATTAGTATCCCTTACCTTATCCTACTCCTTAGTAATAGTAATAATGTTATATTAAGCCTAGTTATACTCTTCTTAGTAGCGTTTGAGTATAGTAAGCTATTTAGCGTTATTACTAGTAGTATAGTTATTATCTAGATACTTATAGAGCTCTTAATTCTTATATTCTAGATATAGGGTAGTATTATAAAGTATATAAAAGTTATTACTTATAGTAATATATCTAGTATATAAGGCCTAAGACTTAGTACCCTAAGTAGCTCTCTTTTTAAGTTAGTTTTAAATCTAAATAAGGGTTAAGTTAGGGCTATTTTAAAATAACTATATTATATTATTAAGAATAAGGGTAACTTTCTAGTTTTTACTTAAGGAATTATAATTAATAACGAGGAGGTTAGAGAACTTCTATAATTTAGTACTAGCGCTCTAATCTAGGCTCTTATATCCCTCTATATTAAGATCTATATATAGGCTTTTAATAGGCTGCTTATATATAGGCTTATTTAAGTTAAAAGCCTTTAGGTGTTTATATAAGCGGGTATTATAATTAGGTAGCGTGGGAAAGTAGTATTAAAGGGCCTTAATATAAGGCTCTAGGAATTTTCTAATATTAAGTATAAGCGCTATTATAGCTTTATAACTATAACTATAACTAGTTAGGTCTTATTTAGTATATTATTATAAGGTAGAGGGGGGGTATTAATTAAATTTAAATCGGTTAGGGTATAGATTAGTTAGCTTAGCGCTTAGTTAGGTACTATACTCGCGTTAGTTAATTAATAGGGTAGGGGTAATAGTTAATTAAGATATTATACTTCTATCTCTAGAGGATAGATAGATTAACGTAGAATGATATTATAAATAGCAAATAGGTAAAGGTTAGTATACTTTAATTACGCTATATTAAGTAGATTTTATATTAAAAAAGGGAAAAGTCTAAATATAGGCGGGTATAGCCCTAGAGGGCTAAAGAGTCGCTTAGTAATTATATAACCTATAAGTCACGTAACTTGAAATTTAAGTAGGTCTAGCCCAGCGCCGTGAGACTTTTATAAATACCTATATAACCCCCTTATTAAGGGATTTTTATTATACTAGACCTAATAGGTTATAGCGCCCTATCCTAGCGGCTAGGTTTAATAGTAAGCTATTAGATATTATAACTAAAGTATAAATAGCTTATATATAAGTAGACTACTAAGAATTAATATAAATACCTCCCTCTCTTCTAACTTAATATAGGGAGATATAACCTTATCCTTAGCTACTTATACTTTAATTATTATAATATTAATATAAATATATTTTATTAGTACTTATACTAGCTAAGTGATACCCCTATAGCTTAAGACCTCCTCTAAATAATTATATAGGATGTTAAGACCCTCTTTTAACCTATTAAAATTAATATAAGTATTTACTTAATATAGAGCGCAATTAAGCTATATTTAAAGCTAAGCAATAGCTCTATAATATATAAAAGGCTATAGGAAGTAAAATAAAGACCCTTATAAAGATCTTATAGCGAAGTAATATACCTAAGAACTTAGGATATAGTAATAACCTATAGAAAATAAATATACTATTAAAGGGAGCGCTAATAGCTAATTAGACCTAGCTTATATTATATTAAAAGCCTTAACCCCTTAGCCCCGAGGCTTAATAAGTAAGGAAAAACCTTAATATAGCGCTTATTAGCGCTATAGGGTTTAAGAGGAACCTAAAGTATATTAATATTAAACTAAGCTTTATATTACTATATAAGCCTAACCTAATAATTACTAATAAATAAGAGGAATAGGAAAAGAGTACAAGCTTATTAAAAGTTAATAAAACTAAAAACTAATACTTAATTTATAAGAAGCTTCCCCTATACCTTTAGGACTAGAAAGATTACTTTAATAACACTACTAGTAATATATTATCTCCTTACTACCTTTATAATTACTAAATTAAACTAGAGCTAGGTATAAGGAAAAAATTAACTTTCTACTTATTTTATAAGTAATTATTACTAGAACTTAAGGCTACTTTATAATACCTCCTTAAGAACCTAAAAAATGGCTTTATTATACTAAGTAATACTCTATTTATATCTCTAATATTATTTATTTAAAAAGCTAATAGCTACCTAAGGTTTAATATTAACTTTTAAAAGCTAAATAGGTTTATTAAAAAGGATTAATACTTATTACCCCTAATTAATAAGATATTAAGCTAAATTAGCTAAGCTAAAGTATTTATAAAGATTAATATCTACTAGGCGTTTTACTAAATTTATATCTACTTTAACTTAGAGGACTTAATACCGTTCTATACCTATTATAGCTCCTATAAGTATAAAGTTCTACCCTTTAGGCTCTATAATAACCTAGCGATATACTAATAGTAAATAAATAATATACTTATAGAATACTTAAATAACTTCTATATAATATATATAGATAATATCCTAGTTTACTTAGAGGACCCCCTCTAGTATAAGGAGTATATTAAGAAAGTCTCTAACTAGCTTCGTTAAGTAAGGCTTTAAGCTAATATTAAGAACTATATATTTAATATAACTATAACGCGCTACCTTAGGTTTATTATTATAACTAAAGGGATTAGCTCTAACTTTAAAAAGGTCTCTATAGTAGAAGACTAGTAGCTATTAACTATAATATATAGTATCTAATCCTTCCAGGGATTCCATAACTTCTATTATGAATTTACTATAAAATATAAAAAGATTACTTAACTACTTACTAAGCTTATAGCTAAAAACGCCTATTTTAGCTTTAATAATAACTACGTAGTAGTACTTATAATACTAAAGGAGGCCTTAATATTAGCCCCTATCTTATACTACTAGAAGCCTAAACTACTAACCTAAGTTGAAATAGATACCTCTAAATCTATCTATACTACTACTCTCCTCTAATAATAATCTAATAATAGCTTATAATACCCTATAGCTTATTTCATAAAAACTATATTACTAATAGAGATAAAATACCCTATTTATAAGTAGGAAATAATAATAATTATTCTAGTATTAGAGGAATAAAGAGCTTAACTCTCTATAATTACTTAGTATCTTAAGAATATTATAAACCACTAACTACTACTCTACTTTATAACTAAATAGCTTCTAAATATCTACTAAGCTTATTAATTAGGTATTTTAATAAGCTTTAGCTTTTATATTTAATATTACCTAGGGTAAGAGAATATACTAATAGACGCCTTTTTATAGAAAAATAAGAACCTCTAAACCTAATAAGCTATTTATAAGTCTAACTATATCTAAGTATTACTACTACTTACCTACCTATCTCTAGAAATAATAAGTAAGCTATATTAACTACTTAAGAGTATTCTAAACTACCTTATAGTAGCTATTAGTACTCTAGAGCTAGAAGATAAGCTAAAAGGCTACCTCTTAGTTAAATATATCCTCTAGTTAAACTATATATTTAATACATTATTACTTAAGATAGTTAAGATACTTATTATTATTTAAAAAGAATACTAGAGGATATAAGAAAGGCTCTTAATTATAAATAGAAAACTAATAATATTTAAAGAGGAGGATCTATATATAAAGCTAATCTATAAGATATATATCTAAAAGCTTATAATATACCTAAGTTTAAATAAAACTATTAAGCTTTTAAAGGAGCGCTACTTCTAGCCCTAGTTAACTACTAATATTAAGTAATATATTTATAACTACTATACTTATTACTAAGCTTAGAAGCTAAGGGATAAGCCCCTAGGTAAGTTAAAGCCCTTACTAATACTAGACTACCCCTTAGAATATATTATAATAGACTTTATATTATATCTACTAGATTAATATAAGTATAATAATATATTTGTAATAATATACTACTTATTAAAAAAGATAGTCTTACTCACTTATTATAAGATTATTATAGTATAGAACCTCGCCTAACTATACTATACCTATATCTTCTAGTATATTAGTTTCCTTATTATAATTATATCTAATAGGGGCCCCTAGTTTACTTCTAACTTTTAGAATAAGCTTTATAAGATATATAATATATATATATAGTTAAGGAGTCACCTCTTATATAGTGGCGTTCACCTTGCTAGAAGGTCGACCTTTTAGGTTAAGGAGTTATCTCATATAGTAGCTTTCGCAGCACCTTTAGTACCTTACTAGAAGGTCGACCTTTTGGGTTAAGGAGTTATCTTATATAGTAGCTTTTATAGCACCTTACTAGAAGGTTTAGCGAGGGCGTTACTATAAGAGCCTTAGTAGCCCGTTTAGCTCTAATATAATTAGCCCTAGTATAGCGCGTATCTAACTTTATATAGTAATATTCAGAGGGTTTATTTATAAGTAGTAGGAATATATAGGGTTCCTATATTATTTTCCTTAACTAGTAGAGGGTATAGGTTAAAATACCTATATAGTATTTCCCGAATTATGCTTGCGAACTAGGTGAATTTGTTATAGTCTTTTGGCAAAGGGGCTGCGGCGTAATTCCGAACTTAATAATATATATATATAGCTAGGTATAATAAGTTATATAAAAACTAATAAATAGACTAAGATTCTTAATTAATACTTAACTTAATACCTCTACCCCTAGATAAACTAATTCTAGAATAACTAGAGTAGAATACTACTTATTATAAACTTTACCTAAGTAATACTATTAAATGAAACTATAGGGCTTATATTATTTAAGATTAAATAAGGATATCTATTACAAATAAGTTTTAATTAGAATTAGTATATATAAAGGTTCTTAATAATAAAGGAAAAGATTAACTAAGGCGATACCTAGTAATTAATATAAAACCTCTAGAATACTTAGGATATTACTAAAGGGAATATAGCTATAGCCTAAAAATATTATACCTATGCTATAAATTGCTATTATTAACCTAATAACTTAGCTATAGGGAACTCTATTTATATATTAATAAAGGAAGAGCGCTAAGAAAACTCTTTAAAACTATTAATATTATAAAATAGCTTATAATTAATTAAAGCTATCAGCCCTAGTGGGGTATAGGTATTAGACTTATTAAAAGAGTATTACTATTACTTAGTATTCTATCTAAGTAAGCTCTAGAAGGCTACTTGGGACCCCCTTCTAAGCTAATTTAACTATAAGCTAGAATATAAAGTTATATAAATAACTACTAGCTAGTTATACTAGGGATAGTTATAATATTATATTGATTAAAAGGGCTATAATTATAACTTAACTTAGTATAATACTAAGAGTTTTAAGTATACCTTAGTAATATTATAAGATTTTTATATTACTAACCTAGCTACTATAAGATTACTAAAGTACTTATTAACTTAGCTCTTAGCTATTACCTAAGATAATAATAATACCTTAGTATAAGTACTAGAGAGAGAGGTAATATTTAGAGGAATACTTTATATAATAGTAATTAATTACTATAAATAGTAATACTAATAAAGGGGGGGGGGGGGGGAAATATTATAACGCAAGGCTAGAGCTACCTAAATTCAAGGTTATATAACTTGGCCTCTGGCTACTATATAGTGATTTTACCTGCTCAAGTGCAACAGACCTTCTAACTCCGCGCCTCCTGAGAATACATAGCCTTCGGTCACGTGATCGTAATTACTAACTACCTTTTCTAACTATAGCTATACTTATATATACCTATAGCCTTATAATCTTTAACTTTATATCGATAATAACGTAGTTTTTAATTATTTAATAGACTATAAAACTATTAACTTTTCCTCTCGCGTACTACCCGCGCTACTAATACCGCCTCTATTACTGCTTTATCCGCTAGTCCTCTTATTCGATCGGGTTAGCTAACGCCTTCGTAGTAGCTATGCCGTCGTTAGCAACGCTCTCTCTATTTAGCGCAAGCTATACTTACTAATAAGCCCTAAGGGGCCTAGGCTACCTCTGCCTTAATAATATAGAGGACCTGCTCAAAGAAGGGCTACTCTATAGGGTATATAATAACCTGCTTAGTTTCTACTACTAGGTCTACTTACTTAGTTATAATATAATAATAAATATCCCCTCTAGGGGTATTAATAAGAGCCCTCTTAAAGGCTATACTAATAATATACTCTCTATATATAATAAAGTAATTAAAAAAAGAGTAGGTTTTATTAATTATATTAATACTAAACTCTCTAGTAAGCTCTTATATATTATTAGTATTAAAGGGCGTGCCTCGCGCAGGCTTAGCGTTTTTATATATAAGGTCTAATACTAATATAGTTAAGGATTTATTATAAGTTATAGGGATAAGGATAAGGAAGAGGGAGAGGTATAAGGCCCTGCTTATAGTAGAGCTTCTTATACTTCTAGCTATAAGAACCTCTTAGGAAAGACCTCTTTAGTTAAGGAGTTACCTCTTATATAGTAGCGTTTACCTTTAGTACCTTACTAGATAGTCGACCTTTTAGGTTAAGAAGTTATCTTATATAGTAGCTTTTATAGCACCTTATTAGAAGGTTTAGCGAGGGTATTACTATGAGAGCCTTAGTAGCCCGTTTAGCTCTAATATAATTAGCCCTAGTGCGGCGCGTATCTAACTTTATAATATTTAGAGGGTTTACCTATAAGTAGTAGGAACGTATAGGGTTCTTATATTATTTTCCTTAACTAGTAGAGGGTATAGGTTAAAATACTTATATAGTATTTCCCGAATTATGCCTACGAACTAGGTGAATTTATTATAGTCTTTTTGCGAAGGGGCTGCGGCGTAATTCCGAACTTAAGGTTATATAACTTATAAGTTATATAATTACTAAGTAACTCTTTAGCTTTCTAGGGCTACCCCCGCTTATAGTTAGACTTTTCCCTTCTTTAACGCAGAATCCACTTAATATAGCGTAATTAAAGCGTGTTAACCTTCGCTTATTTGCTATGTGTGATATAATATTATTATATAACCTTAAGTACTCTTACGGGTAATATGATTATTAATAAAGGAGGCGTCTAAGGTATAGTAGGGTATACCCTCGTTATTAGTATTAAACTTAATAGTAAGGTGCTAGCCTCTGGCCACTGCATAGTGATTTTACCTACTCAAGTGCAATAGACCTTCTAACTCCGCGCCTCCTAACAATACATAGCCTTCAGTCACGTGATCATAACTTTCCTAACCACAGCCGCACTTATACATGCCACACTAGATAGCCTCACGATCTTTAATAATAAGGATAAGGAAGAGGGAGAGGCATAAGGCCCTGCTCGTAGTAGCAGAGCTTCTTATGCTTCTAGCTATAAGAACCTCTTAGGAAAGACCTCTTTAGTTAAGGAGTTACTTCTTATATAATAGTATTTATAATACCTTACTAGAAGATTAACTTTTTAAATTAAGGAGTTATCTTATATAGTAGCTTTTATAGTATCTTTAGTACCTTATTAAAAGGTTAACTTTTAAAGTTAAGGAGTTATCTTATATAATAGCTTTTATAATACCTTATTAAAAGGTTTAGTAAGGGCGTTTCTAGGCTATAAGAGCCTTAGTAGCCTATTTAGCTCTAATATAATTAGCCCTAGTATAGCGCGTATCTAACTTTATATAGGGGTTTACTTATAAGTAATAAGAATATATAGGGTTCTTATATTATTTTCCTTAATTAATAGAGAGTATAAGTTAAAATGACTATATAGTATTTCCCAAATTATACTTATAAACTAGGTAAATAGATTATAGTCTTTTTATAAAGGGGCTGCGGCGTAATTCTAAACTTAATTAATAGTAAGGTGCCTTATTTACTATAAATACGGGAGGTATTAATTAGCTACTTTATAGTGCTCTTTTAAAGGATTTAATAGGAACTCTAAGAGTTATAATGAGGTTCTCGTAATATTAGGTTATGCGATAATTACTATATAGTTAATTAAGCTAACTTTATATTCGTATTAGTTAATATCTTTTATTATAGCTTATTTGGAATTTAGTATTAAGTTATTAGTTATTATTAATATTACTAATAATCTCTTTATTACTATCCTATTAATATTAAATATATTATAGATCTTTTTAATATATTTATCTTTATTAAGCTACAACGTATACTAGGTATAATTATAAATAATTTAAATACCTAAAAGTCTACTTAATTCGCCTATCTCTTTTATCTTATATACTAACTTAACTTTAGGCTATTAATATTTACCCTTACTTTTATCTTATCCCCTTTTTCGAAGGGTATAGTAATATTATTAATAAATATAAAGATTAGTATTCTATTCGTTATAAAGATATGATTATTTATATCTAGTAGCTTTATATTTAATAGATAGAGGGTTATTCTAAGACTTTATTACTATAGAAGAGGGGATTAATATAGCTTATATAGAGCTTTATATAGGATAAGGTATTTACCTTAGTAATTAAATCTAGGTAAGTAATATATATAAATAACTTTATCTAGTATGATATTTATAAAGGCGTTTACTATATCTAATTATATTAACTCTAGGTTAAATATTATTATAATTATTATAAGGCTTTTAAATAAGTATAAGGTAAGCATTAAAGCATAAGTATCTAGCCTATTTATAAGTTATAGGTCTCCTCTTATATAGATCCTTACCTTAAACTTCTTAAGATATCTATACTTATTAAACTTATATATAAATACCTATTTAAGTAAAAGGATTTAATATCTATTTTTAACTATATAAGCTTAAAAGTACCCTTATTCTAAATAGTTTAATATTTAATATTTATACTAATAAGCTACTTTATCTAGTATAGATATCTCTAAGCCTCTATATAATTTATTAGGACTAACTAGAGATCTTAATAATAGACTTTACTTAAGCCTTCTACTAAAGTATCTTTCCTATCTTTATTCTTAACTATATCAATTAGTAATAGAAAGTTACATTAGCTTTAAGAAGCCTCTTAAGTATATTATCTTATTAAAAACCTTATTATAATACTTAGCTAGTAATTAAGCTAGCCTATTAGAATCCTTTACTTAAATAGTATATTATTATATAACTTATAAGGCCTTTCTCTCAATCTTATTAATATTATTATTTAAGGCGGCGCTAGAGTTAGTTCTCTAACCTTAATTAAGTTTACGATTTAATCTATAACTTACCCTAGTTTAACTAAAGCTTTTATTATTTAAAGTAGCGCTATTTATTATTATACTACCCCTCCTACCCCCTTAGTTAAAGTTAGGTATAACTAAAGGTTCCCGCGATAGCATAGGGCTTAGTAGTTAAGTATTAAGGTTATCCTAGGTATCCTTCCAAAGCTTTTAATTTAGCTTATAAAGCTTCTTATCCCTATCCTATTTTATAAAGTCTATAGGAAGTTCCTCTATAATTAGATCTAGCTACTTTATCTTACGCTATTTGAATATAAATTAAAGCTCTTATTAAAAAAGAAGACTAGTATCTTTAAGGGTCGGATTATATATAGTACTTTTATTAAATATAACGTTATGTATATATATTACTTTACCTAACGCTAGTACCTATATCCTATAGATATTAGTATTATTATACCTATAAAAATAGCTAATATACGCTCTTAGTAGTATTTTATTAGAACGCTATTTATTATACTTATAAGTTATTATTAATAGGTAGGCTTAGTAGCTATATCTCTTTATATAGCTAACCTAAGGGATTTTAGAATAATAATAAGCAGAGTTTAGCTATTTATTTAACTATTTATTAATAAGGTATTTAGGAGTCTTCTAGTTATAACGACGTCTACCTAGTTAATTCGCTATATATTATAGCTCTAATAAACTCTAGAGCTATAGATTTAGGGAACCTTAACTAGTATTAAAAGGCTCTAGTAATTATAAAGATAATATTACTATACCTCTCTATAGGATTTTAAGCGCTAGTATAGCTTACTAATCTTTTAATAAGTATACCCTTAGTAGCTACGTATATATTAAAGGCGTTATATAGCGTTATATCCTAATTAAGCCTAAGGATAGAGATAGTAATACTATATTATTATTCTAAGTATATAATAATTTATTAAATAGCTTTAAGGCCTTCCTTATAAGTATATAGGGTATATCCTTATATAAAGTTAGACTAGTAGTCGCCTAATAATAGGAAGTACTCCTCCTTATTATAGGGTTTATTTATTAAGAAGAAGTTAACTATAATATAATTACTAGGCGCTATTAGCTAATAGTCAGGGGGTCTCCTTAATACTTATTAAATAGCCTTACCTACTAAGTAGGCTTTATACTTATCTTTTATAATCCCTTTAAGTTTAATACCTATAGTAGTCTTTATAAGTTATTTAAGACTTTTAATATTTAAATAGCTAAGTCTTTTATATTATAGCTAACCCTCTACTTTAGAGGACTTTTAGGTCTTTAATAACTTAAACCCTATGTATAACCAGTTATTATCTACCTTAAATTATACGCGCTTATTACTTTTAATATAATCCTCTTCTTTATATAAGTAGTATTTAATAATATATTAACCTATTTAATAAGGCGTAAAATAGAGGACTTTGCTATATCTATTCTTAAGGCCTACGACTTTAGTTATAAAAGTAAGCCCCTTATCCTATAGTACTTTTACTAATATGAGGGTTATAGGGTATAATAAGTAGAACTATATATTTAATACTATAATACCCTTCTTACCTATCCCGCCCTAGTTTAGCTTAACCTTTATCTTACTAATCGCTGTAGTAACTATAGTCCCTCTACTAGTTAGGATTCGCTTTTACTAGGAGTAGTTAAGGTTAATTATATAGTTAATATTATTATAGATATAAAAAGTAGTGCTACAGTTAATAATAACGCTATTATAGAGAGCATTACCTACTATAAAACTAGCTTAGTTATTACTATAAAAAGAAGAAGAATAAGAGCTTTTATTATTACTCTAAATATCCTAGCTATAGAGGGAAATATATATATTATTATAGCGTTCCTAAGATTAATAACGGCTTTATAATAGTTAATAGCTATTATTATTATTATTCCTCTAGTTACTACTTAACCTAGCGTTTAACTCCTTAATTATATTCTCTAACTTTATCCACACCTTATTATTCCTCAGGTTTTATAACTACTTATTTCTTATATTAATGTAAGCCTTATTAGTAGAGTTATTTATATTATATAACTTTAGCCTAATTATAGGATTTATAGAGAATCAGTCCGTTATCTAATAGTACTTCTTATTATCCTTTTAATAATTAGAAGTTCTTAAGGTAATAGCTTTTTATATTAAAGTAAAAGTTATTACTTTCTTATCCTCTCCTTACTAAGTTATAAAGCTTAATCCCTTTACTAATTTTATTAGAGGTTTAAATAGAGTTAACTAGTCTAGATAAAATATATAGACCTAATAGTAAAACTTATAAGCTTAATCTATACCTATAGTTTATATAAGAAAAGCTTACTCTATTTTACTCTAACCCTTAGTTCTATAGTTATTATCTAAGAAAGAAAAGGTAGCTCTTATATAATACTCTAGAGCGATCTCTTTAATAATATTAAGGAAGTTAGATACTTATATAATAAGGCTTATTAAGAATAGAGTCTTAGCTTACATAGCTTCCTCTAAGATCTCCTAGTATATAATTAACTATTTAGATAACTAAGATCTCTTAATTAAATAAAGATAGGTATTATATTACTAAAGGATATAGTATTATCTTATATAATTATTAGGTTAAAGTTACTTTTATAAAGCCTTAAGAATTAATTAAGTATTAGGTTTATTAATAACTTAGCTTAGGTATAGCTAGTTAATTAATATTATAATATCTTTACTTAGCTTTGCTGAGTTGTCTCTAATATACTTATATTCTTTTAACTAGCCTCTATATTATAGTCTAGTAATTTAGGCTCTATTATTAAATAGCAGGTCATTGAGTTCGGAATTACGCCGCAGCCCCTTCGCAAAAAGACTATAATAAATTCACCTAGTTCGTAAGTATAATTCGGGAAATACTATATAAGTATTATAACCTATACCCTCTACTAGTTAAGGAAAATAATATAGGAACCCTATACGTTCCTACTACTTATAAGTAAACCCTCTAAATATTACTATATATAAAGTCGGACGCGCGCCGCACCGGGGCTAATTATATTAAAGCTAAATAGGCTACTAAGGCTCTCGTAGTAACGCCCTTGCTAAACCTTCTAGTAAGGTGCTATAAAAGCTACTATATAAGATAACTCCTTAACTTAAAAGGTTAACCTTCTAGTAAAGTACTAAAGGTACTATAAAGGCTACTATATAAGATAAATCTTTAACTTAAAAGGTTAACCTTCTAGTAAAGTACTAAAAGTAAATACTACTATATAAGAGGTAACTCTTTAACTAAAGAGGTCTTTCCTAAGAGGTTCTTATAGCTAGAAGTATAAGAAGCTTTACTATAAGCAGGGCTTTATACCTCTCCCTCTTCCTTATCCTTATCCCTTAACTATATTAATACTAGACCCTATATATAAAAACGCTAAGCTTATATAAAGCATACCCTTTAATACTAATAACGCGCGAGAGCTTATTAGAGAGTTTAGTACTAATATAATTAATAAGACCCGCTCTTTCTTTAACTACTTTATTATATATAAAAAATATATTATTAATATAGCCCTTAAGAGGGCTCTTAATAATACCCGTAGAGGGGATACTTATTATTATATTATAGCTAAGTAAGTAGACTTAGTAATAGAAGCTAGGTAGGTTATTATATACTCTATAGAGTAGCCCTTCTTTAAGCAGGTCCTCTATATTATTAAGGCAGAGGTAGCCTAGGCCCCTTAGGGGAACCTTAGTAAGTATAGCTTATACTAAATAGAGAGAGCGTTGCTAATAATAGCATAGCTATAAAGGCGTTAGCTAACCCGATTAAATAAGAGGATAAAGATAGTAACGACTTCTAGCAGACGAAGCAGTAATAGAGGCGGTATTAGTAGCGCGGGTAGTATACGAGAGCAAAAGTTAATAGTTTTATAGTCTATTAAATAATTAAAAACCACGTTATTATTAATATAAAGTTAAAGATCGTGAGGCTATAGGCACGTATAAGTGCGGCTATAGTTAGGAAAGTTATAATCACGTGACCAAAGGCTATATATTATTAGGAGGCGCGGAGTTAGAAGGTCTATTGCACTTAAGCAGGTAAAATCACTATGCAGTGGCCAGAGGCCAAATAGCGGGTCATTATTATCTAGAAGAATAAGATTAGGCCTATTATTAATAATAGTGTTATTTAGATTAGCGGAATCTTTAACTCTATACTAGTTAGCAGTTATTATAATTAGCTATACTATTTAACCTAGTTATTATTATTTTATAAGCAAGGGGTATTAGTATTCGTATCGTCTAAGCTTATTTTAAGCTCTCGTTTAGTCGGTCGATTAGATAAGGGATTTATTATTAATAATAATAATAATGAGGGGGCTTTTCTAGCTTTTCCTCTAATAATAGGGGATTCTTTTAATAATATTAGATTTAGGGGAGCCTAGCTAATCTCTTTAGACTTCCCTAGCTTATTATTGTATTAATATAATCGCTAGCTACGTTGCTTAGCTAAATCGGATACTAGGGTTATAATAACTTTAGTTATGGGATTATAAATTCCTTCGCTAATTAATAGCTTTTATAGATTATTAAATAACGATTTTATAATCGAAATGCTCTTACTAGAAATTAACTAGGCTTACAATTATTAGGTAATAGTATAGCTACCGATTATAATACGAGACTTAATATATTAATATATATATATATATATAACTAGCAAAAAGGGGCTAAATTAGCCTATATATATAAAATTCAGTATTAATATATAATTAATATAAATAACCCATATTTAGGCGTAAATCCATATCCCGGAACATCCGAGCCATGCACACCTCGCTTAGTGCGATATATAGGCCCGAAAGATAACTCTAATACTTAACTACTAGGATAGGATAAGATAGACTTAGCTACGCAGCTTTCGGAAAACTCCCTTAGCGCACAGACCCGTTATAGCAAGACTATAGAGTAAAGCGTAGAGGAGAGGAGCGTACTAGACTTAAGCATTATATATATATTATTATAATTAGTACTTTAATAATCCTATACCTCGTTTTTTAGTATTTTCTTAGTAAATTAGCACCTAATTTAGATTATCTCTTTTAATTAGATCTACGAATTATTCTATATATCTTTTAAGCTTACTCTTAATATTCTTACCTATTTATAAGTAGAGCTATATTATTTATTATCTTTCTAATTCCTATTAGTTCTAGCCCTTTCTAATAATACCTAGAGGCGGATTCTTTTACTCTTTTTAATAGCTTTTATAAGCTTCTTAGAGAGTTAGGTGCCTTTGCTACGTCTATATATCCCTGCTATTAATATATATATATATATATATATAATTAATCTACTTTAAATATAATAATAACTTAAGAAATTTATAAATAACGAATAATAACGATATAAATAATAATAAAAGCGTAGTTTAAAGAGAGGAAGATATTTATAAACCTACTTTAGTTCCAAGGGAATAGTAATAGCTATACTTTCTTATAGAATTAAGGTAGGAATAATATAAACCCTAAAATCCTCCCTTTCTCTCTATATATACTATTAGTAGGTTCTAGTAAGTATATTCCTTTCCTTACCCCCCCTTATATATTATTTTAACTACTATTATTTAACTAGCGAGTTATAGCTAATATAGCTAAGATAGCTATATATAATACTAATATAGAGATTAGTAGTCTTACTAAGCTAACGAGTATAGCGAGATTAACTAGATTAGTAACTAGAGACTAATAAACCCTGTATTATTATAGCCCTAAGTATTAAGAGTAATATACTAACTTTTAAGAGATACTAATATAGTAAAGCTATAAATTCTTCTAAAATAAGAGCGTTATTAGGAAGACCCTTCTATATTAAGTAATAAGACTTAAAATAGATCTATAATAGCCTAGAGTAGTAAGATCGAGGTTACTAGACCTTTCCTATATTTATTTAGTTATTTAGTTTATACTATTTCCTTTTTTATTTTATTTTAAGAAAGTTATAACTACTTACTTTATCTTTCTATTTAGAAGATATTATAATAATAACTTTACTTTATTAACTAGAAAACTCTATTACTTTAATTATATAATATTAACTTTAATATTTATAGACCTATAAGTATTATATCTTCTTTTTCCTTAGCTAACTTAGATACTAGATTATCTTTTAATAAGTGGAAATAGCTTAAAGAGAGATTTATAAGAGCTTTATTTAGTAAGATATAACCTCGTGCTATAGAATAGCTAGCCTCTAATAATAGTATAAATAGGTCTGCGAATCCTACCTCTAGGATAGGAGTAATACTTATAAGTACTCTATATTCCCCTAAAAGAAGTTATACTAATTAGGATATTATAGCTCTTATTAATCTCCTTATAAGATATCCTACTATTATAGTAATAACTTCCTATTTAACTAGAGCGCCTAAGTTTATTAGTACTAATATCTCTAACTTTATTACTAACTATAAGAGCATTTTAAAGCTTTACTATAAGACTAATAATAATATAAAGGATAAGGTCTATATATATAGCTCTAGTAACTATTAAGATATAGTAAAATCTTATATTAATAAAGCTAAGACTTAGAAAGAAGCTAAGGAGAAACTTCTATATTAGTTTAGATTTATAAACCCGAAGTCTTATTAGGACCTTAATAAGGACCTTTAGAACCTAGTTATAGGATCTTATATTAAGGATAATAACCCTTCCTAGGTTATAATATTAATTAATACTATTTAATAGCTTTAATAAAGAGCTATTTAGCATAGAGACCTAGAACTTACTAATACTAAGCTTATTTATATTACTTATTACTACTTTTTAGAGAGAGCTATAAGAGCTATAGCCCGAAGTCTTAGTTATTAGCTTACTAAAGTTATTTTAAAGTAGTAAGTTATAATAAAAGATACCTTAATTAAATAGTTTATTACCTACTAAGAACTTTAGTAGTTATCTAGCCTCGCTAGGCTTAAACTAATAATAACGCTTTAAGTCCTTATAAAGATAATTCTAATAAGGTAGAGGGCTAAAACTAAGGAACCCTCTATAGCCTAGACTACTAGCTTAATTACTAACTCTCTTATAGAGAACTTTAGGACCCTAAATATTAATAGGGCTAATTATAAGATAGGTATCTTAACTCTTATTAAGAGAGTTACTAGCTATAGAGATAATATTTTTAATTTAAACGCTATAGAAGCTACTAAACCTTATAAATAATAATCTTAGGACTATTTATAAACTTAATACTAATAATAGTAGTACTTTTATTTATAAGCTAGATATAAGAATTACTAAGGAGGATACTAATAATACTAGGGATTTAAAAGAGGTAGAGTAAGAGGAGGCTAGAGAGGCTTCTAATAAGATAAACTACTATAATATATACCTTTCTAGGCTATAAGGGCCTACTAGTTTTATAGCGCTATTAACTATATTATTATTAGCTACGTTAAGTATCTCGAGGCGAGCTAGAATAGGGTCTACTACTATATATTACCCTACTACTTTATTAATACCCTAGATATAAGTATTAAGATTAAGATAGGTATTATTAATAAAAGCTATAACTATAAATTAACTAATAGCTAGACGATTTTAAAGTATATCCTAATTAATAAGGATACTTTTATATATTATATAGTTACTATAAGCAAGTTAGTAGAAAAGTAATAGCTAAAGCTTCTAGAGGAGGTTATAAGAGTTATTAGCTATAATAAGATATACCCTAAACTATCTATTAGCTTTATAGATTTATTAAAAGATATTATATAATTATATTACTTTATAGATATAACATTCTTTAGCTTTAAGTTAAAGAACTAGTATATTAACTTAATAAAAGATATTACTATTATTAAAAGAGGGAAAGCTAGAGGTTATTATATAGAACCTTATAATACTCGTTATTACTAAGCTCCCTAGATAGTAGACCTACTTATAATTTAAGACCCTCCTATTTAAATTACTTAGAGAGTTATAAAGCTCTTAGATAATAAGGAAGATACTAAAGATATTATATTACTAAACGCCCCTAAGGAATAAGTTAAGTAATAGAAGTAAGATAAATAAGATAAGCCTTAGATTTAATATAGTAATTTATAAACTAGCTATACTCTTACTCCTAAGCTATATAATAAGAGAGTAAATAGGAAAGTAGCTATCCCTAAAGCCTTTTTTTATTAGAACTAGCTTATTTAGAATAGAATAGTTTATAACGCTATTAAAGCTATAATCGCTAAGTATAAGAATAGATATAACTTAAAAGTATAAGAGGTCTTTATTCCTACTAATATTACGCTTCTAGATTAATTTAATAAAATAGGAGCTAGTAATAATAAGCTATAGGAATAAATAGATCGATAGAATAATAATAAGAACTATTCTAAAAGCTAAGTAACTTTAGCTATTATCTCTATAGACCTACCTAAGGATTTATAAATTAGGGTAATTTAATTTAACTACTATATAATTAATCCTATCTTTAAAATAGGCGTTATAATAGAAAATTAGGATTTAATATTACTTCTACTACTAAGACGTATTACTATCCTAGACTTTATTATAACCTACTAGTAGATTACTATTACCTTTTATAGCCTTATAAATATATTAATTAGGGGGATTATTAATAGTAGCTCCGCTATTAACCTTATTAGTAAAAGTTATATTAAGCGTCTAGGCTTATAGAGCGATATAGTTAAAATAAATATAGGGATCTATAGGATTACTAATAGAGAGCGGAGGATCTAATTTATAAGTATAATTATAAATAACGTTTATATTAGTAGTAATTAGATTTAGAATATTAGCTTTTTTATTTTCTTTAAAAACGCTTATAATAAGGACTTAGTACTAGGAGCTCCTTTTATCTTAAAGACTTAAATAACGCTAGATTATATATAGAACTAGATTATTAGAGTCCTTTAGTCTAGGAATATTAAGATTAATATCCTGCTATTATTCTATATAAGAGACTTAACTACTTACTTCTTAGAAATTATTACTAAGATAGACTACTTTATTTCTTCTTAATATTAATATACCCTCTTATCTCCTATAGAGGAGGGGAAATAGAGGTTATTACTAATAAACTTAATATAGTAATAAGCTTAGATTTTATAGGAGATAATTAGTAAGTTAATAACGCTAAGAATAAGGAAAAGCTAGATATAATACTAAGGAATATAAGGATATACTAAGATATTAAAGCGATTTAATAAGCTTTTAAAAGCTCTTATAACTTACTAGATAAAGTTAAGTAATAATTAAACCTAGATAAGGAAGTTATTACTATTTTTAAAGAGCTTAGATTAACTTTTTATAAAATCCTAGAAACTATAATCTATAATAAAGTTACCCTTAAACTTAATAGGATCTATAAAGTAATCGTAAGTATAGGGTATATAATAAGATATAATAGCTATAATATCGATTATTAATACTATATTCGCAGACCTAAGAAAAGAATATTAAAAAAGAAAGTACCTAGGAGGAAGTATAAGTTAGTATATTAGAAAGGTATCGAAGTTATTATAGCTATAGATACTACTTTCTGTTATAATGATTATAAACCTATACTAATAACGCCCGTATTACTAATAGATAATATTAATATAATATATAAGATAAAAAATAAGAAGATTTAACCTATTAATAATGCTATATTAAACGGTTTAACCCTAGATAGAGACCTAGAGTAGAGGTTAAAGGTATAGATAAAGGCTAAGAAAAATATAATACTAGATCCTAGTACCCTATTTATAAGCCTAGTTATATTAAAGCTTTTAATTATTAAGTAAGGAATAAGGCTTATAAGAGCTTAATAAGAGGCTATTCTAAAGACTATTAATTACCTATAGCCTAAAGAAAAGAAGCTCCTTTTAGCTATTCTTATTATAAGAGAGAAGGCTTTAGCCTAGGAATTTAAATATTATAGCTCTATATACCCTTCTATTATACCTCTATAAATAATTTAAATATTACTATATAAGGTATAATAAGAAAAAAGAATTATAATATTAAGAGGATTAGAGTAGGATATTATTATAATTCTAAAGAATAGACTAAAAAAAGGAATCCTTAAGCAAAGTTATATAACCTATTATAATCTATTCTTCTTTATATAAAAGAAAGATAATAAGATAAAGCTTATTAACTTAGCAACTAAGATAAATATAATTATAATATAAGACGTAGTACTACCCCCTTTAGTAAACGACTTTTTAGAAGACTTTGCTATATATTAATTATTATTACTACTAGACTTCTTCTTAGGATATAACTAAGTCCCCTTAGACCCTAGAAGTAGAGACTTAATAATATTCATATTACCTATTAGACTACTATAGAAATATATATTACCTTAAGGAGTAATAAACTTAGTTACTTAATTTATATAGGTTATAATTAGAATCCTATATAACCTTATCCCTAGCTATTATAAAGCCTTCTTTAATAATATTACTATTAAAGGACTAACTTTATAATATAATAAAGAAGAGATTAAGTCTTATCTAGGGATTTATAGATTTATTTTAGAATACTTATAGAATATTAATAGGGCCCTAGTTAATTTAAAGCTAGTAGAGTATATATTAGTAGTAGTTAAGTTATAATAAGCCTAGGAAGTAGTAATAATTATTAGCTATATTTATAATATTAATAGATATTATCTAGAGGAAGTAAAGATAGTTAAGATCTATATATAGGCTACTTATACTAATTTAATAGAGTTAAGGGCTTTCCTTAGGATTATAACGTTCTATAGATCCTAGGTAAAGGATTACTCTATTATTATAAAGCTACTTACTAACTTACTTAAGAAGGATATCTTATTTAGCTAGGAGGAGAAGTAATAGATAGCTATAAATACCTTAAAAATAATACTTATAAGGGCCCTAATCCTTATTATTATAAACTATAGCCCTAAAGGAGGAGATATCTACCTTATAGTTAATACTAGTAATATAAAATAGGGTAGAGTCCTAGGATAATTTATTAATAACTAGTATATAATCTCTTACTTTAAGAGTAATACTTAGTTAGGACTAGAGCTATTATATAACGCTAGGAAGAAGGAATTACGCGGTATTCTAAAAGCTTTAAAGAGGGTATATAATTATTTATATAGATAATACTTTATCCTAGAGATAGATACTTAGATATTAGTTATATAACTTAATAGAGTAGCTATAAACCTCTTAGGAGCCCTTATTATTCGCTAGATTATATAGATTTAAATATTTAACTTTAAAGTATAATATATCTATAGTATTTAGAATATAGTAATAAATAGCTTATTATAAAAACCCTAGGGACCTTCTAATACTATTAATAAGGAAGCTAAAGGGGAGATTAACTCTTAGATTAATTTATAGATCTTCTTTATAAATATAGAAGCTAGTTCCTTCTTTAATTAAGCTTAATATTATAATAATAAGTAATTTATAGAGGAGGTCCTAGTAAGAAATATAGAGGTTATTAGTAATATAATAAATATCCTAGATATACTTCTTAATTATTTATAAACCTATTTAATATATTTCTAATAAATCGCTTACTATCTAATAATCTAGAAATACTCTCTAGGAATTTAATTAATAAGGTATTATAACTTTAAGACTAGAGCGCTAGATTATTATATTTAGAACTACTTATTTTTTACTAAACTAACGAATTAAAAGCTAATATTATAATAAGTTATTAATAATCTTAAGTAGTAGAAGAAGCTAATTATAAAAGCTTATAAAGAGAGTAGTTATTAAGGTAAGTAAGCTATAGCTAGAAAACTATCTAATTACTATATCTAAGCTAATATATATATAGAGATTAGTAAATCCTTAAAAAGTTACTCTAATTATTAAAAGAGGAGAGCTTAATATATAGATAATATAAGGACTTATAGCTCCCTAAAGGGACTACCCTTTACTAGGATCTTATTAGATATATAAAGAGTAGGTAAGTAATACCTTATCTAGGTAAGGGATCTACTAATAGGATAGCTTAAAGCTTACTAGCTTAGGAGAGCGACTTTAGCTAAGATTACTAAGTTTATTTAAAAAGAGATCGTTTATTACTATAGATTATATAGCGAACTTATTATTAATAGAGAGCTAGAAAATAAGGATACTATTATTAAATTTAATAAGAAATATAATATAAGGAGGAAAGTAATATCTATATATAACCTAAGGGCTAATAGAGTAATTAAGACTAGTTATTAGCTAATTACTTATATATTATTAATATAAACTAGAGGATAGAGGGATATTAACCCTTAACTATACCTTCCTACCGCCCTATTTATAAACTAATTAAATATTTATACTTTAACTAGCTTTAGCCCTTTCTACTTATTATATAGGTTTAAGCTTATTACTCCTATTAAAACCCTAATACCGACCTAGAGGGTTCTTAATTAGGATTTAGTAATAATAAAGGAAGAGGAGGTTTAAATATATCTATAAGCCTTCTTATAACTTAATAAAAATAGAAAATAAGCTAAAAAGATAATTAATAGTTAATATAAGAAAACTATAGAATACTATAATAGTTAATATAAGAGGACTATAAGGAAGGAGAGGCTAGAGGTAAGTAATTTAGTATTAGTATCTAATATTAAGGGTTCTATTAATAAGTTATCTATTAAAAAGCTTAACTACTAATAATAAGGTCCCTTCTATATGCTATTACGAGCTCTAAGTACTTTATTCTATTAATTAGTAATACTAATAAGTAATAAGGTTACTAGAAAAAACGTTTAGTAGGAATTAACTTTATAAATTTATTTAAGCTCCTAAAAGGTATTAAGAACTAAGTAATTTAGATATTTATAGATCTAATTCAGAAAGAAACCTAGCGAAGGTCTTCTTAGTATTAGGGAATAAAGAGTATAATAATTATATACCTAAGGAAGAGGAGGAGGAACCTATAGTACCTAGGGAAAATAATTAGGAGAAAGAAGTAGATTTATTATAATTAGTAATATAATTAAAGTAGTATTTAAAGGATTTAGAGAAAGTAATTAAAGCTTTAAAAGCTAGATAATAACTAGTTATTAAGGCCTCTGGCCACTATATAGTGATTTTACCTGCTTAAGTGTAATAGACCTTCTAACTCCGCGCCTCCTAATAATATATAGCCTTTAGTCACGTAATCGTAACTTTCCTAACTATAGCCGCACTTATACGTGCCCGTTATACTAGATAGCCTCACGATCTTTAACTTTATATTAATAATAACGTCGTTTTTAATTATTTAAACTATAAAACTATCGACTTATCCTCTCGTATACTACCCACGCCGCTATTAAATACCGCCTCTATTACTACTTCGTCCGCTAGTTATTACTATTGGGATAGGATAGGATAGACTTAGCTATGCAACTTTTAGAAAACTCCCTTAGCATACGGACCCGTTATAGGGAGACTATAGAGTAGAGTATAGAGGAGAGGAGCGTAGCGGAGGGGAGGATAGTATTAATATTATTACTAGGAGTACCTTAATAACCCTATACCTCGTTTTTTAGTAATCTCTTAGTAAATTAGTACCTAAGGGAGATAATCTCTTTTAATTAAATCTATAAATTATTCTATATATCTTTTAAGCCTACTCTTAATATTCTTACCTATTTATAAGTAGAGCTATATTATTTATTATCTTTCTAGTTCCTATTAGTTCTAGC